>JAMAKQ010000029.1:0-279400 GCA_023628475.1 Chaetomiaceae sp. PF1801
AACGAAAACCAACAATCCCGCCAACACAGCCCAAAAGAAACCCAAAATGTCCTCCCAACCCCAATCCCAAACAACCCCCCCCCCCCCCCCCCCCCCCCCCCGCTGACAAGGACACGCGCAGCCGACATGTACGGCGACTCCGAAGACCTACTCGGCAAGTGGTTCGCCGCCAACCGCGAGAAACGCAGCTCCATCTTCCTCGCCACCAAGTTCGGCCTCCGCCGTACGAACGACGAGCACAGCATTGACGCATCCCCCGAGTACGCACGCCAGGCCCTCGAACGGTCCCTCACCCGGCTCGGCACGCCCTACATCGACCTGTACTATCTCTGCCGACTCGACAAGGTCACGCCCATCGAAAAGACCATGGCAACCCTCGCTGAGCTCAAGCGCGCAGGCAAGATCCGACACATCGGCCTGAGCAAGTGCAGCGCGGCGGCCCTGCGCCGCGCCCACGCCGTCGAGCCCGTGACGTGCATACAGATGGAGTACAGCGCCTTCACGCTCGACATCGAATCCCCTCAGCACGCGGTGCTAGCGACGGCGCGGGAGTTGGGCGTCGCCGTCGTGGCGTACAGCCCGCTCGGCAAAGGCTTCCTGGGCGGGGCCATCCGGTCGGTCGCGGACGTGTCGGGGCCGCGCGACTTCCGCGGGACGATTGCGCCGCGGTTTTCGCGCGAGAATATCGAGGCTAATGTTGCGCTGGTTGACAAGGTGGCTGAGATTGCGGGGCGGAAGGGGGTGACGACGGCACAGCTTGCCCTGGCGTGGCTGCTGGCGCAGGGTGACGACATCTTTCCGATTCCGGGAACGAGGAGTGTTGAGAGGTTGGCGGAGAACCTTGGTGCTTTGGAAGTGGCGCTGACGGTGGAGGAGGAGAGGGATATCCGGCTGCTTGCGGACCAGGTGGCGGGGTCGAGGAAGGCGATCATCTTGACCGAGTATTACTTTGGTGACTCGCCGCCGCTGGAGGCTTAATCAGGCTCTTGGTTCTGATGTAGTTCAATGGTCTCACCGTCTCATGGATCCATGATAGACCTTGGACACAAGGTTGATGAGGACTGCTCGGCGTTCTGAAAACTGCGATGTCTTAATTGATTAGCATCATTGGAATCCGTTGGGGCGGCCTGTGCCTGCGAATTTTTCGGCTGAAAATTATTGCAGCATCACACGGCATGTCCTGTTCGAATGAATCGCATCGAGTTACCTAGGTAACTTGTTGTTGCAAGTTGAGTGTTTTGTAAAAGCACATGTGCAGGCCGAAGGGAGAACTTAAGAAGCGCGTGTTGGCAGCCCTCTGATGAAGTCGTTCCAAATTCCAAGCCGTCTGCGAAAAAACGTAGAGAAAATTGCAAAAGTGGGAGAAAAGTGAAGCGATGACGGAGCAAGCTTCTCATTGTTGCCAAGGAATGAGAATACATGAGACATTGAAAAAAGCAGACTGAAAAAAGGTCCTACCCGGAATCGAACCGGGGTTGCCGGAATCAGAATCCGGAGTGATAACCGCTACACTATAGAACCTTGCAATTGGCTGTATTCTTCCGGCTTGCCCCATATTAAGGGCACACTTGGCCCTACAATCCCAAATCACATTCACTCCCACATTCTCAGCTCCTCATTTCTTCAAATTGTCAATGTCTACGAAAGGCAATCGTGGGAGGGCGACAGAGTCGAGACCGGTAAAAGCTGTATATTTAGCCAAAAAAGAAAAATTATTAAAAAAAAAAAATTATACGGGGTTGTAGGGTTGCTTGGCCGCAGACTCGGTTGGGGACCTCAGGGGCTGCGAGTCGAGGACTCGAGGGAAGCGTCATTGCACATGTTTACCGCCGCCAGGAAGCAAGGCATGCCCCTTCACAAAAATACCATTAGACTACATAAGTTGAGTTCTACCTTTCCAATGCCAACTCCTTTCAAGCGGTCATCGGCTGCCCCTTTCTCCAGGAGACACCATACCTCTGCAGCAACCACGCCAGGGGGATGCCGAGGAAGATGATGGCTGCATAGATGGCAAAACATCCAGCTGGTCCTATGTTTTCTACCATCGGCTGCAGTATCGCCACCGCTCCGCCGGCGCTGAGACACCGGACCAGGTTGCTGGCTGCTTGGGCGGTGGCTGACCTGTCCATGTTCAGGTCTGTCAGGAGGGTCCCGCAGAGCTGGAGATTGTTAGGAAATTCGATGCAAAATTGACAGTTGGGGCGGACATACAGTGAATGTGGCGGCAGTTGCGGTTCCCGTTAGGAGCTGCATGACGAGCATGACGGCAATGTGCTGAAGTGTGTTAGTTGGCGATCAGGGTCTTCGCTCCTGTACTAAACACTTACCCAGCGGAACTTGAGCGTCAATCCATATCCGATCATCCCTAATACCGTAGTTGCGCTCAGAAAGTAGATGCCCCTGAGTCTGGTCCTCTCGAGTGGGAACTCAGGCGACTTCTTGTCATACTTCGTCCCCTGAGCTTCTGACAACCGTTTGACCGTACGGCGGTAATTCCAATCAATAAACTTGCCTGCCATTTGTGAGTTCACTCTTTTGTAACTCACAAGTAACCCAGAGATAAGCCTACCTGCGCCGTAAGATCCAACCCCACCACCTACCCCTGACGGGAGGTACACCAGCCCTGCTTGGATGTAGTTGAGGCCGTACAGCTCAACGCACTGCGCATCCAGCGACGTCTGCAGCGCCGCCTTGACTGCGTAGTTGATGGCCGTGATGAGGATGACGAGCAGCGACCCCTTGTTTGCGAGCACGGGAAGGCAGGCTAGGGGGTTCGGAAACTTAAGCCTGCGTATCCTTGGACCCTTTTCCTGCTCGGTTTTGCCAACTGCAATCATTTCGGTGTTCTTCGCTTTCCTGTTTCTTCTCATAAGCGAGAAGACTGTCTGATAAATCAGACCCTTTGGCTGGATACTCCCATTGCCCACAATCTTCCGCTGAGTCTCGGGGAAGAACAGCAGCATCACAACAAAGTGTGACCCGGTGAAGATGACGAGGAACCAGAAGATCGCGCGCCAGCCGAATCCTTGTGTCAAGCCACCTCCTATTACCGGGCCCAGGCTCGTGGCAAAGTCGGTCCTGGAAGCGTCAGTTCATCAACTCCAGAAAAGGGGTTCCAAAACTAACATGAGCAGTAACACGCCAACAAACGACCCCCTCTCATCGATCGTCGCGATATCAGCAATGACACCGTACGCAGCGCCGTACGTCCCTATATAAGCCCAGATTGTCAGCATCACCCCTTCATACCCACCTGCATCCTACCACTTTCCTCCGCCTAATATTCCCCCTTCTCTCTCTCCCGGACTTCACACCGAAAGAAAAGATACGATCCGATGAAAAACGTACCACTCGACCCAGCACTCTGCACCATCCTCAAAACCAACAACCCCTCCCACCTCCTTACAACCGCAATCCCCACATTCGCCCCAACAATCAGACAAAACATGAGCACATAGACCGGCCTACGCCCCCCGCGGTCCGCCATGTCGCCCATGAAGGCGGGCGCAACGCCCGCCACGACAAGGTACGACGTGATGGTCAGCTGGACCAACATGAGTGAGACACCCAGGTCAGAGGAGATGCGGGTTAGGGCGGGGTAGTAGATGAAGGAGGAGAGGGTGGAGAAGACTAAAAGGTATAGATGTCAGTTCGAGTCATGTCATGCGTGTTTGATCAGGGTGAATCAGGCCAGAGGGTTGAGGGAGGTTGAAACTAGGGAGTAAGAGTAAAGAAAGGTTTGGACGTACGGGCTGCTAGGGACGCGGCGAAGGCGATGAGGTTCTTCTGGGTTGCAGTGAAGGTTGAGAAGGGGGGTTCGATTTCTGCTTCTTCCTTGCTGGGTTGAGACAAATCCCGACGGGGTTTGTCGCTGGAGGTTTCGGAGGGCGATGGCGTTGTGGTTCCGGTCAGGCTCAGAGAGGGCGTTGCTGGGGAGATGAAGAGTGGAGGATCTGGGTGTTGTCGTTTCACGGAGACGGATGTTGGAAGGTCTTGGTCGGATGAAGGGGGTGGGGGGTTGGTGGTGGTGGCGCCATGGCTGGTTGAGGGTCGGGAGTTGAGGACTGAAGTCCCGAGGGCGGTTGTCGAGGGAATCACCGCTGTCATGTTGAGGATGCGAACGTCCTCCCGGCGCAGCCAGTCTAGATAAGGGAGTGCCGTGTTGAACGGAGCGACTTCCAGTGCCCAGCTGGCTCCTGTTTGAGGAGGAGACGAAGCGTCGATATGGTTTGGCTGCCGGCACGTTGGTAAGAGCTGCCATTATTACTTCTGGGGTCGGCACCCCAGGCCAACCTTTGCCTCAAGGGTCCGCGAACAACTGTTGGCTCCGGCAGTCTGGGCGGCGCAGGTGGCGCCGCATGATGTGAGGTGGGCAAGCGGTGTAAGAGAAGCCAGACGAATCACGCCGCGGGCCCGATTGACGAACCCGGGCGGCTGCATGAGCACATGCAGGACGGGCAGCAAAGTGCAGATCTGTGTAGGTCACGGAATGCGCTCCCTTGTGCTGCCTGGTCGAAGGCACATTTCGGGGCAATCCATCTAATGCCGGACTGTGACTGGAACTTTGATTCCAAGGGCCGCTACGACAAACGGGCTGCCTGCGTGTGGCAACTTTGTGCACCTGCGTTGGCGTATCCATCTTTCAGGTCTTACGTCTGTATTAGTTATCTGAGTTGCTATCCAACCCTGCCTTGGATTATCCGTGATCCTCACAGGATAAACAGATACCAACTCACCGTCCGTAAAACTGTGACGGCAAGAGGCTACAGGTGGAACTGCGCCGCCGGCAGATTGCTCTGGGCTGCCTCCTCCTCCTGAACTCGCTCGACAAGTTGCCGCATGTTGCTCACAAAACTGAGAATGTTAGTCGCATTCCCACAACTTAGAAATCAGCAGACTCACATTTCCCGCAGCTTGAGGTCATGGGGGTAGAGGATCGACAGCAGGATCTGGCCCCTCAGCATGTAGAGGGTGTTGCGGCTGTCGACGTCTTCCTCGGGCTCGGAGATGGGAACGTGCTTCCAGTACTCCTTGAGATAAGGCTTGCCGAGAGGATATCTGGGGTTGCGGAAGACACCAAGATCGACTGTGTCACCAAGGTCAGCTAGCTGAAGAGTGAGCCACGAGGGAGGACTTGCCTTCATTATGACCCCACATGGCACAGGCGTCGTACATGCACACGGTATCGCCGTCGTCCATGTACTTGACGTTGCCCGGCCAGAGATCAGCGTGAATCAGACACGGCGTAACCGACCGACCGTTGCTCTCCAGCGGGCGCAGATACCGAGGCAGCACCTTTTCAAAGAACAGGGGCCGCAGCCTCTCAAGCTCCTCATGCGGCTCCCCGTTGTGGGCAGCATCCTCGCGATAGAGAAAGTCCCTCATCTGCCGCGTCCAGTACTCCTCCCAACTCGTGGTCCAGGTGTTGTCCTGCTCGAGGTTGCCGAAGCGCGTGTTGACGGGGAAGCCGAACTTGCCCGTGGGCGACTTGCCCATGCTGCGGCTGTGGAGGGCGGCCACGGCAGCCATGTAGGACTCGGGGCGGGGGATGTCGTCCTCGATCATCTCGACGAACTCGGCGAGGAAGAAGTGCTTGTCGGGGCGGGACTTGTAGGTGCCCATCGTGACTGGCCGGGGCACATGTTCCGGGATGAACTCGTAGGTGGCGGACTCGGAGACGAAGGCTGATTCAATGCAGCCCTGGCCTTCTTCGCCGGTTCCTTCCTTCTCAAAGAAGACCTGAGAACTGCCGTCCGGTAGCTTTACCTCGATGCGGTAGGTGTTGCAGTAGTCGCTCATCCCGGAGGGTTTGACTGAGACCACCCTGCCACCCTCAGGGAGGGCTTGCAAGGGTACGTGAGTACGAGAACTCAGCAAGGGAAAGAAAATACATACCGGCCAAGAGGTTCTCATCCAACTTGAGATGCTCCTCCACGTCTCTCGCGTCGGTTGCCATGGTGGATCAGAGGTGCCCTGCCTGTTCGATCTTGATTTTCCAATCAAGTTCAAATTGAGGGAATCAAACAGGCAGGACCTCAGGTGACGCCAACCATTTAAGTTGGGGATCGGTGTGTCGTGTGCCTGTTGGAACGGCACAGCAAGCTTTCCTGCATGTGCTGCGACCCTGCGGCGGGCTGCGCCGTCGGCGGCGGGTGACTTGGGTCGGATGGTTGGGATGGGGGCCAATTGAAGGGGTTGTTTCGAGCGTCAGCCCCCATGTCTCTCATTCCGGGTCGCCGAAGATGGTCACCTGCAGTTGCTGTTGGCCTGTTGGTTCCAAAACTCGCAACAAGCAGGACCCAACATGCGAGATTGAGAATGGAACGGGGTGTGCCCATGTGGGTTCATTAATCTGTCAAGTCAAAGAAGTTAAAGGTCGAAAAATCCCTTGTGTTGTTGATATTTCGAGTGAGATTGGCGGACCATTGTGCCCCAGCAAGGAAAAATTCCGACCTCTGAAGCTAGAAAAATTCTTTGGTCGGGAACTCAGGAAGGAACTCCCTCGTCGTCCAGGCAGCACGCGAGCACCTTCCAATTTGACTTGTAAATCTCGCCTTTTGATTTTTAGTTTTCACTTTTCAGGAACCAAACACAAAATTCACCGGCCAAAGATCGACCACAAATCATCGAGTTTCATGTCTCAACTCTCATCTCATCTCGGTCCACCCTGTCGCATAGAAACACCGGTCGACCGACCCTCGGCGCTGGCCCGCCCCAAACGGCTCTTACGGCTTTGTGCTCGGGTTGGGGCCCTGACCAGGTGGCCGTTCGTTTCAAGCTTCAGTTTCGATGCAAATTGGACTCGCACGACCATGTCGGGGAACTCGGTTATCCAGCAGTCTCATTACTGCACTCCCTACTGGAAGACTGGACAGCCACGGAACGAGGCCAAGCGGACCTCAGACTCTACACAGCGAGACGGCCTCAAACGCAGACTTTCGACATGTCTTGGCCGGCGGAACCACTGCCGTGTATGGCTGCCCCGGGTCTACGGTTTGGTTTTTGTCCCATCAGAGACCCTCGCGAGCCTTGTCTTCTCGCTCCCGACCTCAACCGTCTTTCCTCCTTGCGATGAAAGTTCAAGATTCTAGACCTCCCATTCATCCTGGTTGCTGGCCATCTTGATATCGCAAACCCATCCATTTTTCGTGCCACCATCGAGATACTGGCGTGACTAATCACTTATTCATGACCCTTCCCCCCATAATCTGTGCAAAGACTTTCCCGATCTAACCTGCGCAAGCCTCAAGGAACGTGGTGTGTCCGTGCTAGCATGGCGGTTCATGTAAGTCGATCATCTTCCTGGCATGTTCCCCATGTATGAGCTAACTAGTCGGCAGGCACAGACCTGGCAGCCCCGACCCTCTTCGACATGGAGCTCATCAGATAGAGAGAAGCTCGGCGTCCCAAGCCTCTCCGTGCCGGAGGACCGGGACCGAGACCGTCAGCCCTTCCCGAGCAGTCTCCGGGGCAGACTGCAAAGCCTTCGGCGAGCCACGTCCCCATCCCGCACAAAATCCCAATCACCCGAGGGCACCAAGGGGGCATTGGGACTCACACTTCTGCATGAGCCCTCAGAGCCGCGGGTGGATTTCATTTTTGTATGTCTCCCCCAATGCACTTTCAGGCATAGACACTGACAACGCAGGTTCACGGGCTCAACGGTGGCTCAAGAAGGTCCTGGAGTGCCTCATCAGACCCTTCCACCTTCTGGCCAAAGGAATGGCTGCCCTCCGAGGCCGGCTTTAGACACGTCCGCATCCACACCTTTGGCTACGACTCGGACTGGACAAAGTCGCAGCAAAGCAGTCTGACGATCCACGATTTTGGCCAGGCGCTGCTCGCAGATCTGTACAACTCCCCCAACTTGAAGAAGAATGGCAATGTGAGTGGCAGAGACACTGTCAGCCCCCCATGAACAAGCTGACAGTTTATTCCAGACACCGATTGTGCTCGTTGCCCACAGCATGGGAGGCTTGGTCGTGAAAAAGGTAAAGCCGGAATCCTGGTAGTTCGACTCTGGGTGCACCCCAAGCTGACTTCCGTAGGCCTACCTTCTAGCTCGACGAGACCCGATCTACACGGACATTGCGAGCAGAATCCACAGCTTGTACTTCCTCGGCACTCCGCACCGGGGCGCCGACTCGAGCGCCTTCGTCACCACGCTAATTTCCATGTCCATTGGCTCTGGGTCGAAGGCCTTCGTCAAGGAGCTGATCCCAGGATCCGGGACACTCCAGGTATTTTCACCATGCATCGGATCTGCTAGTTCATGCTGACAAGGTAGACCATCAACGATGAGTTTCGGCACGTCTGCAACGATGTGAAGCTCTGGTCCTTCTTTGAGGGTGTCCCAACCTCAACCGGTCCAACCAACACAATGATCGTCGAAAAGGAGTCGGCCGTTATGGGTACGCCTTGTAAAGTTACGGACAAAGAAACTGTGCTGACTGTGGTTAGGCTTGCCTGGAGAGCATACCCAATATCTGCAGGCCGACCATCGCCGTTTGGTCAAGTTTGACACGGTAGAAGACCCCAACTACAACATCCTGCTTCGCTGCTTCATCACGACCATCGAGGAGATCGAGAAAGACTGTAAGTTCTGGAGACCAGATTGCCCCGGCCGTATTCTGACGGGCGTAGACGTCGCAGACAGGTTCGAGAATCATCGAGCGCAGATGAAACAGATCGCGCAAGCCTTCGACGTAGCAGAGCGCCCAGACGCCGACTTCATACGGATGCTGGACAAGCTGCACGCGGGCTCCTGCGAGTGGCTGACTGGCCATCCGTCCTTCCACGACTGGCTCGAGTGCGACCTCATGGACGCCAACCCCACGGTTAAGGCCATTACCTCGGGCCCTACCAAGACGACCCCCCGATTCCTCTGGCTCAACGGCCCTCCGGGCTCGGGCAAGTCGGTCGCCTCGGGGCACGTCATCAAGTACCTTGAATCCGTGAACCTCGACTGCGCCTACTTCTTCTTCAAGAACAACGAGAAGCCCAGCCTGACGCAGCTCCTCCTGTCGATGGCGCTGCAGATGGCCGAGTCCAACTTCCAGATCCGGCACACGTTCCTCGCCATGATGGAGGAGGGCGAGACCATTGACAGCCACAGCGACCACGTCATGGTCTGGAACAACATCTTCCTGGGGCGCATCTTCAAGATGGCGCTCTCCCAGCCTCAGTATTGGGTCATCGACGCGCTGGATGAGTGCCCCTCGCGGCTGCTGGCCACGCTCATGTCCATGTTCTCGAGGATTGAGCCGACTGTTCCGCTCCGGATCTTCATAACTAGCCGGCCCAACGGCCATGTCGAGCGCCTGCTCAACCAGGAGAGGATCATGCGGGCGGAGCTGCACACCGGGCAGGCGGATTCGCTCAGGGATATTGATGCCTTTGTTAGGTCAAGACTATCCCCGAACATCATCCAGGACTTCAACGAGGAGGAAGGCGACCTGGTGGCGGAGATCATCGAGAAGTCAAACGGCATCTTCCTCTGGGCGTCTTTAATCATGACACGTCTGGACGAGGCGCACAGCATCGAAGCCATGCGCAAGACGCTCGACCAGGTGCCGACCGAGATGAGCGGCATGTACAGCGGCATTCTCGAGAGCATCATCGACTCTCCCAACGCAGACCTCGCCCACTGCGTGTTGAAGTGGGTTGTCTGCGCCCGGAAGCCCCTGACTACCGAAGAGCTGAGGGAGGTGGTGCGGCTGGACATCAACCAGACGCTGCGGACATCCGACCGGTTCGCGCAGATCTGCGGCAACCTCATCACGGTCGACAACAACCTCGTCCAGGTCATGCACCAAACCGTCAAGGAGTTCCTCACGGGCGAGCAGTCCGACTACTACATCCCGCGCTCGTGGTCGCACGCGCGCATCGCCGAGCTCTGCCTGCAGCACCTCAATGGCCGTAACTTCAACCCCCCACGCACGCGCCGCGCACCGGCTGTCACCTCCAAGACGGACCCCAACAGCAGCAGCAGTAACAGCGCCGTCTTCGACGACTACGCCAGCACAAACTTCTCATACCACCTAGCCCACTGCTCCCCCTCCGAATCCACCCTCGAACTCCTCCCGCTCCTCGGCGCCTTCTTCTCCTCCAACATCCTAACCTGGATCGAGCGCGTAGCCAAAACCGGCCGCCTCTCCCTTTTGACCCGCACCATCCAGAACCTCAAAGTCTACCTCGACAGACAAGTCGCAACCTGCTCGCCGCTCGACTCAGACTACCAGCTCGCGTCGCGCTTCGTCGACGACCTCGTCCGGCTGTCAGCCATCTACGGCCCCCATCTCGTCAGCATGCCGTCGTCCATCTACTCCCTCATCCCCCTGCTCTGCCCCAAGTCAAGCATCATCCACTGGAAGTTTGCGCGGCAGCAGTTCAAGCAAAAGGTCCTCTGCAGTTTCAACAATGACTGGGACGAGCGGCTGTCGTCGTTTACTTTCCCCTCGCGAGTCATGTCGATCGCCTGCGCGGATCAGTTCTTTGCGGTAGGGTTAGGGGATGGGAGTATCAGGATGTATCGGCAGAGTACGTTCGAGCTGGTAAATACCCTGCGCCACGGCGAGCCTGTGCGGAGGCTGGCCAACGGGAATATCACTGGCGTGCTGGTCTCGGCTGGGCTTAAGACGGTGAAGGTGTGGGGTGCGAAGCAGGCGCTGCTGTGGTCAGCCGCGGTGCCGGAGCAGCCGCTTTCGTTAAGGTTTAGTCCGGATGATTCCAAGGTGTATGTGCCGTTGAGGAATGGTGAGGTGTATGTGTACCGGGCGAAGAACGGAACAAGACTGGATGAGGTGGGAATTCTGGGGGAGGACATGTCGTCGTCGTCGGATTCGGACTCGGATGGCGGGGAGCGGATGCAGAAGAGGATCATGCCGATGCTGATTCGGATCAGTCCCATGTTGGGGATTGCGGCGATTGCGTATCGCAGCTCACACCTGCAGCTGTCGTATTACGAGAGCGATGAGAGGGTTGAGGCGTTTGAGAAGGAGGGGTATGAGGACGGCGGGATCCCGCCGCAGGTTCTGGATGTCGCGTTCAACGAGAATGCCGAGCAAAATCTCATGGCCGTGGCGTACCAGGACGGGGACCTGGTCACGCTGGACCCGTGGACGCTGCAGCAGAAGCATGCGTACCACTTGAACGCGCACACCTTGGCAGCGTCGCCGGACGGGCATACGCTGGCTGCGGGCGACAGCGAGTGCGTCATCTCGCTGTTTGCGTTTGACGGGCTGCGGCTGCTGTGCCGGATCGAGTCGCTCGAGGAGCGCATCATGGGCATCGTGTTTGCGTCCAACAGCTTGCGGTTCTTTGATCTCCGGGGGAATACCTGCAATGTGTGGGAGCCGGCGGTGCTGATCAAGAAGAACCTGGCGGACGACAGCTCGAGCGAGGAGGCGGACGACTACCTGATGCCTGCGTCGAACCTCGTCTGTACGCGGACGTTTGAGGGCAGCAAGGCCATCACTGTCATGACGCAGGCGGGCGACTCGAACTATGTCTTTTGCGGTCGCGAGGAAGGATCCATTACGGTGCACGACATCAGCTCGGGCAGGGTGTGCGCCGAGTTCCAGTTCCATGCCCGCATGGTCGACATCCGCCATCTCGAGTGGAATGCTCAAGGCAAGGTGCTGTTCAGCGTGGATGCTTCCGGCCGGTGCATCTCCACGCGTTTGACCCTCCCAACCTCCACCGCGTCAACCACAGCGGTGCAAAAGCAGCAACAGCAACTCCAGCTCCAGCAGTTGGAGCACATCCTCGACTTCCGCGCGGCCGACACGGTCCTGCAAGCGCTCATTAGCCCGGACGCATCCACCTTTCTGATTTCGACGCAATCCGGCGAGGAACTGCACTCCCCCGGGGCAGGCTGCATAGCGCAGTCCACGCACTCTCAGCACAAAGCCCGCTGGCTCACCCACCCGACGGACCCCTCCCGGCTCCTCCTCTTCGACAATGAAAGCGAGGTCCTCCACGTCTTTCGATGGAAGGACCTTACTCGCGAAACACCCGCGGCAGGCATCGCCATCGACCTCCCACCTGAGCTCGCCTCAACGGACGTTGCGCTCTCCGACGAGTGGCACTCCCGCCCTGGATCAGCGACGCTGGTGCAGACCATCGCCATGCCGCGCTCGTCGGAAACGGGGTTCCTCACGCTCGACCTTTCCGCACTGGGCGATCCGGCGGAGACCAAGCGATTGCAAATAACCTGCACGGCGCGCCAGCTCGTGTCGCATGTGAGATCGGTGCTGGGGATCTACAGGTCGAGTCTGTTCTTTATGAGCGGGCGCGGGTGGGTGTGTTCGATTGGTTTGAAGAATATAAATCCAGGAGCGAGTGCGAGTGGTAACGGTAAGGCGGGGTATTATATCAGACACTTTTTTATCCCCTCGGTGTGGCAGACGGGCGGGGAGCTGATTGCAAGGGTCGTGTCCAAGACGAGCGTGGCGATGGCGTATCGGGATGAGGTGGTGGTCTTGCAGGGTTTTCTGGAATTTGAGCATAAGGCTGTGTTTGAGGAGGAGGCGGCGAGGAGGGCAGTTGTGCCGGTTATTAGGACTTCGTAGAGCTGATGATGGTGTTCAATATTCGAGTCGAGCAGGAGAATGCGGTGGTGATCGGATCATTGGTTAGAGGGTGTCTCATATTTCCGTTACTTGTTCCAAAGGAGTGAAGCAGATTGGCCTTTCTTGAGAGATGCGATTTCGGGATAAGATAGCTTATTCTGGAGATGTTGTAGCAAGAGTGGGTAACCAATCCAGGCTGTGATGTTGTCTTGTCCAAAACCTCGAGGTTCCGGTTGCTTGTTTTGTTTGTTGCATGGGGGGGTGAGGTGCCTCGAGATGCCAAGCCAACACGTTCCATTACCGTTGTAAGTACTAGTAGCATGGAAGACCCAGTACCCCACCATGCCCACTTCCCCAAACTACCTAGTGTACCCTGCGACGGTCACGTGCAGCGCTCAAGCCGATGCTATGCGACGTCACTCGGCAGGTTCCAGGCACCCTCGGCTGTCAACAGCCGCCATCAACACCAATTGGACCCCTCTCCCATTCATGGACTGACCAACACACACCATGGCGAGGTACGCGCTGCTCTCCCGTCGACTGCTGGCCTCGCGGCCGTGCATGCACCGCGCTGTCCGGACATTTGCGACTGCGACGGCGACACCCTCGGACCAGCAGCGCCCCTCGTCCGACTACCGCGTCAAGCTCGTCGAGGTCGGGCCCCGCGATGGCCTGCAGAACGAGAAGAAGGCCATCCCGCTGGCCACCAAGCTGGACCTGATTGAGCGTCTGTCCAAGACGGGGCTGACAACAATCGAGGCGGGGTCGTTTGTCTCGCCGAAATGGGTGCCCCAGGTCGGTCTTCATTCATCCACTCCCTCTCCATTTAAACAAGGACTCAATTAACACGCAAACACAGATGGACAACTCGTCCGAGATCCTCCAGCATCTCCTCACAAAGCCGCCCTCCTCCCCACACCCGCTCACCTTCTCCTTCCTCGCGCCCAACCTCAAAGGCCTAAACAACGCCTTCGCCATCCTCTCGCAACACCCCACGTCCTTCGCAACCGAGTCCACCACCCCGCCCACCTCCTCCCCGCCCAAACCCGCCCTCGAGATCGCCGTCTTCGCCTCCGCCACCGAGTCCTTCTCCCAGCGCAACCTCAACACCTCCATCGCCGACTCCCTCGCCAACTTCAAGCAGGTCATCCAATCCGCCAAGGACACCCACTCCCTGCGCGTGCGCGCCTACATTTCCGTCGTGTTGGGGTGCCCGTTCGAAGGGTACGACGTCTCGCCGCACAAGGTCGCGCAGATCGCTACCGAGCTGCTCGAGATGGGCGCCGATGAGATTGCGCTGGGGGATACGACGGGCATGGGCACCGCGCCGAGGACGAAGGAGTTGTTGACTTGTTTGAGTAGTGCGGGTGTCAGGAATGAGGATATTGCGATGCACTTTCATGATACGTATGGCCAGGCGCTGGTGAATACTGCTGTTGCGCTGGAGCATGGGATCAGGACGTTTGATTGTAGTGTTGGTGGGCTGGGCGGGTGTCCGTACTCGCCTGGTGCGACGGGGAATGTGACGACGGAGGATATGGTGTATTTTATGGAGACGTTGGGGATGGATACCGGGGTTGATCTGGATCAGGTTGTGGATATTGGGGATTGGATTACGAGGGAGATTGGGAAGGAGAATGCGAGTACTGTTGGTAAGGCAGTGCTGGGTGCGAGGCGGAGGGCGGAGGCGGAGGCTGCTAAGCAGAAGTAGACACATATGGACGTGATGGTTGTGTTTATATGACGCGTTTGAAGCATGGCGATTGTATGTCTAGCTACAAGTCCAATACGATGATTGCTTTATCCTGGGCGTTGATAAGTCGGTCGATAAGGGGTTGTAGACTCTTCTCTGTCTGCTGTGCTTGCATCCCGGAACAGCCGGCTCTCGGAACATCCGTCCGAGTCTTGATATCATAGTCATAGGAGAGGACTAGAGATTCTTAAAGGGAACTGTTGATTGACTGCTCGCGTCGAACTTGTTTGGACTCGGTAGGTGGCTGGTGGACAACACCGTCCGCTTACATGATATGTCGTAACGCCTCGTAAGGTTTTCGGTCAAGACATCTAAGGTTTGCAGCCAGCACGTCACCCTGTGATCAGACCGCAGTATACAATGCAGTGGGCAACGAGCTTCTCTACCTTATTTATTGCCCGTTACTCGCTTGGTCTCGCGGAAGAAATGCTCTCCTGACACCATCTTCGCTCTTCCCTGGACGATCTTCTCATCAGCCCAGTCCAACTTCGTTCAACACTTGACAGCAAAAGTCCCGAAACAGACGTCTTCCGCTCCTCTTCCTGTCCCGTTCATTCTCCGGCTCCAGTCCTACGTCGACTCCAGACTTGGCCTACGCTTCCGTGCCCAATCCCACAACATCACCGTCAGCTGTAAGTCCACCGCTCACCACGTCACCCTGTCCTCCACCCCCTCCCACTGTCCATCCCCCTCGCCATCCCCCTCGCCATCCCCCTCGCCATCCCCCTCGCCATCCCCCTCGCCATCCCCCTCGCCATCCCCTACGGTGGTCACCGCATCACCACTAAAACACCTCCTGGTATTCAACCCGAATGCATCTCAGGATGTGTCGAGGACGGAGCCACCTCCCAAGTTTAAACCCAACAGCCATTAAAGCTAACACCATCCCTCCCGTCCAAACAGTTACAACACCAACAAATGTCGAAACGAGCAATGGCCGACTACCCACAACCACCCCCCATCGACCGCCGCCACTTCCGCCTTCCCTCGCCCGTCTTCAACACACCAGGACCGTTTTCCCCGGCATACGCCCCGGCTCCAGCCCACAACAACTTGGGGGAGGGCACGGTCCCATACGGCGCGCCCCGCAGCTGCTGGGTGCCTGGGCCCGGATGGCCGGTCACGGGTGAGGGTCCCGCCGCAGGGCCTGCGGTGTCTTCTTCCCGGGTTGTCGAGGTTGCTGCGCCTGCGGCAAATACTGCGGCTCCGGCGGCTTGGGTTGCTGGTGAGCTTGTCGGTCGTGGTGTTGGGGGTAACGGTCAGAAGGTGGAAGCCGCAGCTGCGTCTGAGGCCAGGTCGGCGTTCGCTGGATCAGGGTTCCGGACTCATGGTGTCCTGTATCATCCGCCACCGCAGCGTTCTCGTCAGCCTGCGTGGGCGGTGGTGGGTCAAGATGCGGGCGGCATTCCAACGGTTAGTGCGGCGTCCGGGTTCGAGTCAGAGGGCTGTGAGCTGCACCTCCCCAAGCCCCAGCGCCCTCAGTGCCTGCCTGCGTGGCTGGAGAGTGACGACGCGATTCCGGCGTCTCTTCGGGATGCCCAACCCGCTGGTACCCAGCCTTCCCGGCCGCCGGTCATGTCGCTGTCGTACGTGCTGGCGACGTCTCCGTCGCCTCCGGTGCCGCGACTTCCCCCGGGCTGGACGCCCCGTTCTCCCTCGCTCCCGCGCTGATGGAGGGGCCCTCGCCGCCGGAGGGCACAGCCATCCCCTCCTCAGCCAGCAACACCGGCGTGACCGCCGTGCCGGCCCAGACAGGTGCCAGAGGTCCGTCCGCCCCGCGGCGAGACTCTCCGCTATTCCAACGGTCTCCGTCCCCAGCGAGATCTACTAGCCGTACCAGAGACCCCTTCGCCGTCGCCCTGGCCGCGTGGCCTACTTCAGCGCCCCTTGGCTGACCCGGCCACCGCCACCAGGAAGCCCTCCATTGACGCCGAGGGGCCACGCCGAGACGTCACGGCCACGCCCAGCAGCCACACGTACTGGAACCTGGACGGCTTCTCCAACGATGGCCGGATCGACTCCTAGCCGGCGATTTCGAACCCCCGCCCCTGCCAAGACAACGCGATGGCGTGGCCCCCCGCCCAAGCGCCGTCTCCATGACCGTCGAAGGTGTGACTATCTCCTGGCACACAGCCATCGCCTATGTGCGCGGCTACCCACGCATGACCAGACCGGCGGCCTTCAGCGCCTGAACTACGACCGTACGGGTGCCATCGTACCCCTGTACAGGGACCGATTCCCCCAGTCATAGTCCCGCTCGTCCCCGCCGTCCTCCATGCCGCGCTCCGAATCTCTCCTGGCATCGAGATCTGTCCCGTCCACCGTCGCCACGCGACACCGGGGGGTTGATGTCCCCAAAAAAGAGCGGGGAAGACGATCCCGAAATCTGGTCCGCCGACACCTGGCCGAGTTTCATGGATGATGGGCATCGGGGAACAGGGAAGAAGGACGTCGTAGTAAGGTGCGGGCGGACGCTTTCGGGTGGAGGGCGGGTGGAACCAGGCGGTCGCGAGTCGTGGGACTTGGATTCGTCAGCTTGGTGTTGTCGATGTAAGACCGAGAAATTCGCAGGGTAGTAGATTTGATGCTTCCGGGTTTTGTAGTATCTGTGAAGACCACATCAGCATGCGATGTCTGTATTCGTGTCTCGGTGTTTCGGGGGTGGCATGACTGGAGTTGATGGGATTTTTCCGGAGATGTTTCATGGTTCTGGGTTCGTGAAGACCAGGTGTGTCGTTGCATAGAAGAGGATTGGGTCTGGGGTCCGGGTTGTTAGAAGGTATGTTCGAGGTGGGTTGTTCTGGGCTCAAGAATAGGAAGAACTCTGATTGATCAGCAGACCTCTGTACAAAGCTATGGTTCTCTGGACAGAAAGGTGCAAGTAAAGTATTCTCTATTGGTCGTCTTTTGCAAAAGTGTTGGCCACTATGAACGGAAAACATGTTGTCGCCTCGACATAGACCTCGAAAATAGTCAGCAATCGACCAAACAGCACGACTAGCCCAACTCACCTTGACTGCATCCGCCCCAATCTTGATCTTGCCCCACGACACTGCCTCGTCCGGCCGCGCTCCAGCATCGCTCCCATCAAACTCCTGAGCCGTGTTGATGTACACAGCCGACTCGGCACCGTTCCGCATCAAACAAGCATTCGCAATATGATGCTTGACCACTCCACCGCCAAGGATGATCATGCCAGCGCGCTTCGCCCTCACAGCAATTGTGTTGATCTTCCGGATGTCCTCGACAATGTCCACCCGGAGCTGTTTCGGTGACGACTTGAAGGTGTGGAAGTAGAGCATGTCGCCGAGACTGCCATCCGTCAAAGCAGGGCAGAAGACGGGGATGTTGTTCTTGTAGGCCCAATAGTAGACGGACCGCTCGTCGTTGATCTCCTTGCCGAGACGGTGGATGATCTTGGAGGGCGTCCAGTTGACTTCATCCTCAGTCCCCTTGCTGGCTTCCTGCTCCTCCAACATCTTGTCGAGAATGGGCACCACCCAGTCCTCAAAGGCGCAGTAGTTGGAGTTGGGCACCACCAGGTTGCCTATCCGGTTGAGGCCCTTGGAGCGCAGCTCGGCGCCGACGGCGCTGAAGGACGACATGTAGGTGTCGCCGAGGCACTTGATGAAGTCCTCCTCGATGCCGCCTGCCGTGGTAACAATGGCCGAGACGTGGTTGTGCTGGACCAGGTACCTGAACACGCCCCGCAGGCCGGACGAGATCATGTTGGAGGTGTAGCCCAGGAAGATGGTGGTCTTGTCGCCCGACTCGGGGTCTCGCCATGCTCGCTGGAGTCAGTTAGTGTGGGCTGCGCCGTGCCACGGGGCCCGGGTCCGTGTGCAAGCAGGCAAGGTCAGCCGATTCGTACCATTTCGTTGATGATGCGGATGGCCTCGCACATGGACGACGCCTGGAAGCCCATGTGCTTCATGCCTTGATAAAGATCGTCGACGGTGATGGGGCGGCCCTTAAACTTGTTGAAGTCGAGCTCCTCCACCTTCTGAGCGCCCTCGGGCATCTCGACCGACTTGACCAGCACTGCCTCGGTGGCAGCGCTGGGGGGTGCATTCGCGGCCATCTTTGTGAGAGTGTGAGGGATATGGGAGGGTGTCGTTGGACTCGTGGCTCGCTACTGCAGACAGTACCGAAGTCTTCAACAAATGTCTAAATGTCAACAGCTGTCCGAAAAAGATGCTGATCTGCCGCTCCTTGGTGGTGTGGAATCCTGCTGTTGCCGTGATCGGCCGAGTTGACGTTTCGGATGAACCCTGACTGACTCTTGCCGCGGATGTCGTCGGTTGCGGGGACCACTTGCAACTCGAGGACAGCTCAAAAAAACAAAAGGATTCTTTGTAAGACTGTCACACTCCTTTTCTTTGAACTTCTGCGGACGTTATTCCAGTTCAAAATGTTTGATACTTGCGATTGAATGTTTCGTCTTTTCGAGAATGAAGTCCTCATCAAGGCAGCACCAGCACCAAACCGAAAAGTCTTGGCAGAGTGCACTAACATTTAAATTTCTGTTTTCAGGCAGCTGCCCGCCAATCGGGCTCGTGTCAACTGTGGGGAGGAGCATGGAAGCTTAGCCAGATGCGAATTAGCGCGCGGCACGGCAGCCCTGAGCTACGCGACCCACACGCCTGTTTGCCACTGAAATCGAAGCCTTGAGCAAATTCCTCCAATGAGATTTCTCGTTGAAGGGTTTCACGCAGTTCGGTACGTACCTCTGCAGGGCTCGCCGGCACACAGACGCTTTGGCCCGCGTTTCGGTGGCCGCTGGGCAGTGGGCACGCTGGGGCAGCAATTCGAGATCCACCTCCTTCCCGGTCGTCCAATCTTCAGCCGTGTTCGAGATCCCTTCTCCAAAACAACCAGCCGACTGCCAAAGTTCAAACATCGCGTGGCTTGTCGCCCTGCATCCAAACACGGTCCAACTCGGCTGCGGGCTGTTTTCTTATCGGAGTTGCATCTTTGTGCGTCGACTCCGGACAAGCCTGGGGTCACGGTTGTTGACCTCGTCACCTTCGCCACCCGACTGCAGTTGACACAGCAGCAGCCTGGTCTTAGCGCCCTGTGCAACAGTGCGTCTCGCCGATACCCGCGGAGCATCGCATCGTCATCTTTCGTCGTCGAAAACATTTGGGCTGTCGTATCGGACCGAAAGTCATGAGAATCGGAGTCTAATCGTCGGCGTATGAGATACTAAAGTGGCCTCGCGCCCATTGCGATGTATGTCTCTTCCCTTCCTTGACGGGATCTCTTCCGCGTTCCTTCTCCTGTGACCAAGGGGTCCGAGCCGTGATAGCTGGACTTGGAGTCTGCGGTCAGGGCACCTCATGGTAAACAATGGTCGCCAAGTCTGCCGTTCAGCGGCGAAAGTCCGTGTCAAAGCTCAGCTGACCTTACTTTTCTCTGCCCAGGTCGAGGTACACGGGCCGCTTTGACGGCGACCGTCGGTCCCGGTCGCCACGCGATAGATCCCCTTATGGAGACCGAGGTGAACGCGGCCCGCCGTTTCCCGATGCCGACCGTCGCCGCTTGCCGCCAGATGGTCGGGGCGGCTTTCAATCGAGCCGCGATGGATACCGTGATTCGTTGATGGGCATCCAGCCTCCCCGGGGCCCGAAGGCTCTGCTTGATCCCCCGAGCGGCCCTCGGGGCGGCGGATTTGCTGGAGATTTTCGCGGCGGGAGAGGAAGAGGTGGAGGTCGCGGCCGGCAATGGCGCGATGACATGCGCGATGGCGGACGTGACCGTGACGATTACAGGGACAGACCCCACTTTAGAGACGAGCGAAGCCGCGAGCGGGAACGACTGCACGAGAGAGAGCGCGAGAGGGAGCGGGATTGGCAGAGGGATCAACGAGATCGAGTCGACTTTCCCCGCGGCCGCAGGCCATCGCCGCCTCTGTTGCGAGCACGGTCACCTCCTCCCGGAAGAGATTTTAGGGACCCGAGAGATGTGCCGCTGGGAGTTGACGCCGAGCGGGCGAGACGGGGATCAAGGGATGGGCCGCTTTCTGCTGGCTCGTCCAATTCGGATCCCATGTTTGCTCCCCCGCCTTTCCGCGGCGGATTCGGACGTGGCGGAGGCAGAGGCGGAGGCCGCGGCCGAGGAGACTGGGACCAAAGAGGTGGCAGGGACAGAATGACCTTCTACGATGACCGAGACCGTTACCCTAGAAGTCGGTCGCAGGAAAGCCGATGGGGCCGGGAACAGGATGATCGGGAACGCAGGGACAGCAGGTACCCTGATACCGCCAGGGACCTTCGAGATGACCGCGACATCAGGGAAAGGGAAATCAGGGAACGCGAGCTCCTCCGCCCGAAGCCCGACCGAGTGTCCCACGAGCCCACCTCCGCAAAGGATGTCTCACCCCCGCCCCTGGCACCCTCCGCTCCCGCCTTTGGCTCTGTGCCGAGCCGTCAGTCGACGACGACAGAAATTCAATCGCTCACCGGGAAACCTCCGCCGACCGGGCCTCGCGCATTAACCGAAGAGAGACCAGTTTCGGCGGGCCATGGCGTCGCGAGTGAACGGCCGCCACCTACCGGCCCATCGAAGCCGGCACTGCCAGATGTTGGCCCGCCCATACCTTTGGGACCTCGGGCCCAACAGCAGAAGCAACAGCGCTCGAGCAAGCAGTGGATTAACCCGTCCCTCACAGTGAAGAAGGTCCAGGTTCAAGAGTCTCCGAAATCCGCCAGATCGCAGAACTTCCCGCCCCACGCCAGGCCGCTGGGGGGCTATCCGCCCCACGCCGACTACCATCGAGACTTTGACAAACGTCCTAGGAGCCCCGGGGCCAGGTCGGACTCTCACTATGGAGCACATGTCGCCACCGGCCCCAATGAGATCGTGATCAAGTCAGAGAGGGGCTCACAGTCTGCCAGGACGTCGGTTGACCGAGAAACCAGGACGGCGCCCAACAGTGCCGACTTCAGAGTGGGAGGCATGGACACGGAGCGATTTCCGAGAGAGCAGCAGCACCGCCCGAACAAACAAGAGCCCAGTCCCGTTGTGCCGGAACCTGTCGAGACGCCCCCCGAGAAGCCAAAGGAAGAAATCAAGCCGGCTGCACCGCCCGTCGAGAAGAAGCCCACCATTCTTGCCGTACCGTCCTCTCAGGTGCAGCTGCCAGCGAGGGAAGCACCGGCTCCTGTCTCGGACGAGTCCTCTGAATCAGACGATGACGAAGACATGGACGTCTACTTCGAGCGGGAGATATCCAAGACCGAGGCAGAGCTTAAGAAGCTCAAGGACGCCGCCGACAAGGTTCCGATGCGCATCGTCAAGCGATATGCGACCGCAGTACATGAGGCGCTGCTCAGCGTGCTCAATGACCCGGTGGACCTGGTGAGCCTGGTTGGGCCGATTCCCGATGGCTTTGCGTTCCCGCGCCCCAAGCCTGGAACCGAGGTGGTGGACCAAGAGATGCCTGATGCGGAAGTTCACGAGCAAGAGGTCCAGGAGAAGGCGGCAACGACTCGCGAACCCTCGGCGATTCCGACTGTGGAGGAAGCGGACGAGAGTTTGGTGCCTCCGCCGGAACCGCAGCCCAAGATTGAGGAGATGGAAACAGAAGGCTCCGGGCTACCACCAGTGCCGACCGTGGAAGACACGAACTTACCGGATGAAGACGTCGATATGCAGGATGCTGCGGAGCCCCTGGAAACCGTGGCCCCACCTCGCAGATCAGTATCGATCCATCGTCCGTTGACTGACGGAGGGGGACTGGGTCTTCTCCCCTCTTTGGATCAACCCGAAACCGAGCGGAGCAGTGCATCACCAGACGAGGAGAGCGAGGACAGAACGGAGGACGACGTGAGCATCTATGGCACCGTCGAGATTGTCAGGGAGTTCTCCGCCACACCGCCTACCGAGGACCTGCCCATCTACAACGTCAAACCGTGGTTCCAAAGCCGGCGTGTCCGCAAGTTGGCCGACAAGTCACCCGAGTTTGGCGACTTCTTGCTGGGCCACATCCGAGATCAAGCCGTATCCGTGCATCTCGCTCAAGAAGAGGCAAAGCGCGAGTACGCAAGGCACTACGAATCGTATCTGCGCTTCACAATGTCGGACGACCCGGCCGCCGTCAAGAGCCGGGAGTACTTCATCAATGCCGGAACGCAGCCGGGATCCAGCGGCAAGTCGGCTAGCTCGGACTCCAAGCCTGAAGGGGGCAGAAGAGCGGCAGGCCGATTCTCAACCGAACTGGACCTCAAGGCTGCGATTGAGGAGTCGATCCGTGAGCACCAGGAGCGAAAGGAGAGGGAGGAGAGAGCACAAAAGGAGAAATACCGCAGCGATAAGGAGGCTGTGATTCCCGACATGTTTTGGACAGAAGAGGAGAGGGAGCAGGCCTCCTTCTACGACACGGCAGGGCTCCTCCCGCTCGAGAAGGTGGTTGCGGCCTGGCAAGTCGTGCCTCACCACATCAACTTCACCCAAGAGGAGGCCGAACGGTTCGAGCGGGCGTACCTGGAGGCGCCCAAGCAGTGGGGCAAGATCGCCAAGGAGGTCGGCCGCGATCCAGGGACCTGCATCATGTACTACTACGCCATGAAGCGCGAGCTCAACCTCAAAGACAAGCTTAAGAAGCAGCCTAAAAGGCGCAGAAAGGGTCGAGGGAAGCAGCGCTCAAGCGCGTTGGTGTCGGAGCTGGGCAACACTGAGAACGAAACAGAAGACACGGGTGGGCAGGACACGGGCGATAATGGCGAACGTAGAAGGCCGCCACGCCGTGCTGCTGCACCGGTCTGGGGCAACGACGCTACGCCGAATGCCGACTCGGACGGCGCCACCCCGGCGCCAACACCCGGCCGCCGGAGGGCCGGCACCGCTGCCGACGCCAAGAACGAGGCCGGTGCTGAGAAGCCTGAACCTGCTAAGAGAGGTGGCCGGAAGCCCCGTCAGCCGAGGGCGGACAAGGAAGCGAAAGTGCCGAAGCAGCTGGCGCAGGCTCCTCCGGGCGGCGTGCCTCTCGCGGTCCCCGCCAAGACGGGCAGATCGCGCGCCAACTCCAAGGCTCAAGGCCCGTCTGACTGGGCGTCGCCGCAGACTCCGGTCGACTTGGCTGCGCGTATGCCCCTGCCTTACGAAGTTGCTCACGGGGCAATGCAGCCGCCGCTGCACACGGTTCAGCAACCACCGCTCACGAGCACCGATCGGATGCCCCCGATAGCGTCTGCCATCTCCGAAGTCATGGCGCCGCCGTCCCTCCGTCCCGAACCGCCGCCGCTGCCGCCTGCCTCGGTCCCCACGTTCGAGATCGCCCAGCCGGCCGGACCAGAGCGTATCCGCACCCCCCAGCAAGCGTCGAGCTACTGGAGTGTGTCGGAGACGACCGACTTCCCTGGGCTGCTCCGGGCTTTCGGCACAGATTGGGTCAAGATTGCGAACTACATGCAAACCAAGACAGCAACCATGGTACCGCCGCCGCCAACTCTAGAGTTTCAAGCACAGGCGACTAACTGTTACAAACAGGTCAAGAACTACTACGTCCGCCAGACGAGGGAAGGGGGCAAGCCGGAGTGGGAACAGATTGCGATGGAGGCCGACGCAAAGGCCCAGAGAGGCGAGAAGCGGCCCGCGCCGCCGACGCCGACGCAAGGCCCGAGAAAGAGATACGATGTGTCGTCGACCGGACACAGGCCGCTTGCTGCCGCCGAGCCCGACGATGCGCTACTGACAAAGGTTGAGCCACAGAACCAGCCGTTTTCGCGCTTCCAGGTCCCGATCGCGCAAGCCGCGCCGGTTTCCCATCCGCTTGTCCAGCCGGCTCCGTCGGCCATGAGCTCGCCGCTGGTTTCGGCTGTGCCGGCTCCCGGACCCGCCGCCACGCAAGGCATGTCGTCGCCGCACACTCACCCCCTCCGTCCGCCGGCTCCAGTCTACACATACCCGGAGAGGGAAGCAGAAGTCGGGGCGCAGGCCCAACAGCCTGTTCGGATCTCTCAGAAACCCGTGGTTACCTCGGCTTCTATGCCGCCCATCTCCGAACCTGTTCCCCGCCCTGCCGCTTGGGCAACAGACCTTGGTCAGCAGTTTTCGCTGCTGTCACAGTCCAAAGAAAGCCGTTTGGCCCGCGAGGCCAGAGAGCGGCAGAGGCTTGAGCTCGCTCAGCGCGAGTCTCCTCGCCCGGTCGAGCGGGCACCGCTGAGGATGAAGCAGGAGCCCGATCAACCGCTTCATCACCCAGAGGCATATCCGCAGTTCCAGCAGCCGCAACGGGTTGTCTCTTCTCGCGCCGAGACTGCTCCTCTTGCAAGGCCAGAGTCGGCCCGTGCTGCTGCGGCGGTCGCTCAGTCATACACACCCCAGCTTCATGCACAGCCTATGCGCAGCCTGCTTGGCGAGCCGGTTCCCGGCCAAGCTTCGCAGGTGGCGCCAAACGAAAGGCCTCTGTCAAGCATGCAGCGACAGCCGCCCGTGTCGATGCATGATCAGTATGGTGCCGTCCCGGTATCCGTCCCGCCTCCGCCGCAACCTCAGCCTCAGCCTCAGCCTGCTCCGCCGCGCGCTCCAGAGCGCAAAGTCAACATCATGTCGTTGCTCAACGACGATGAACCGCCTCCGCCCAAGAGACCCGCCGATGTCCCCGCCGTCAACAGAAGTTCGACGCCACAGCCGCAGCCTATGGCTCGTCAGCAGCCTCCCACTTCTGCGCCGATGCCGCCGCGCAGGGAAGTTGAGCCGGGGTATCCGTACGCTCGCAACCCTGCTCCTGGACCGCAGTCGGCCATCCCACCGCTCAAGCCGTACCACACCCAGTCACCACAACCGGGGCACATACGGGTTCCGAGCACCGGAATGACATCGAGCATGGACCCGGGCGCGGATGCCCAGCGTGACTATTACGCGCGGCACCCGTACGCTCCCCAGCATTCTGTGAGCGCGACGAAATCGCCCCAGACGCGGGAGACCCTTCACTACGGGCAGCACGTTCCGCAGCATGCCCAGCAGGCGCAGATGGGCTACCAAGGGCCGCAGTCGTACCAGCCCTACCAGGTTAGCCAACCGCACACTGCGTCTCCCACGACGCAGTATGCTCCGCACCCGTCCATGTCAAGCCGACGGGAGCAGCCGGCGCCATCCGGGCGCGAGGCGTGGCCGCAACAGCAACAACAGGCCATGCATCAGCACCAGCAGCTCCAGCAGCCCCTTCAGCAGCAGCAGCAGCAGCCCCATCACCAGCACCAGCAGCATCCATCGCAGTCAGGCTGGCCGCCATCCCACCAGGCTCCTCCTAAGGCCGCCCAGCCTGTGCCAGCACAATCGGCATGGGGCGCTCAGCACGGCGGCGTGCAAGCCAAACCCGCGGTCAGCAGCCCCCACCCCGCTCAACAGCACCATACCTGGCCCACGTCAGGACCAAACCACCAACAACCCGCTCACCCGCTGAGCCTCCGCGATTCGCATTCGCATTCGCGCGGGCCGTCAGTAGTCTATGAACCGCAGAACCCCACGACGACCGGTGGTATGTCGCATCACGCGCATCACCAACACCACAATTCCCTCGGCGGCGGGCGGTACCAGCCTGGACCGCCGCAGGACGCTGTGCGCCGGGGTGAAGCCCAGAACATGCAGCAGCAGCAGCAGCAGCAGCAACAAACCGGCGGTCAGCCGCCGTATGCACGGTACGCCAACACCCCCGGCCCAGCGGTACAGCACGCAAGGGATTCCTCCGTCAGCGTCAGGAGTTTTACCCCTGTACCAGGAGGAGGGGGGTTTGATCACCGTGGCCCACCCCCGTCGGCTCAACAACAACAGCAGCAGCAGCAGCAGCAGCAGCAGCAACAACAACAGCAGGCATCACAACAACAGTATGTCTCGCAACAACAGCAACAGGCGCAGGCACAGCAGGAGGCAGTGATGATGAGGGAGAGGGAGAGGGAGAGGGAGCAGCAGATGCAGATGCGTGAGGCGCAGATGAGGGAGGCACAGATGAGGGAGATGCAGGGGCAAAGGGAGCAGCAGAGCGGTGGTGGCGGTGGTGGTCCCGGGGGGATGTTGGGGAGGCAGCTCAGGCCTGGACCTCCTGAGGGACCATCACCTGGACCAGGACAGGGACAGCCTGGGGGTGGACAGCCTGGTTCTGGCGCAGTCGCGGGTGTTGGGTTGTTTGAACGAGGGGAGAGGGGGCGGTATTAGCTGAGTTATTTACTCTGACGCGGCGGGCTCGGTTCTTTGAGAGGATGGAGTACCTAGCTTCTGATTTTTGGAGGGACGGTTTTCTCGTCTTCATCTAAGGGGGTTGGTTGACATTTCACGGAGTTCACTAGTAGCTGGGCGGTGCTGATTTTGTTATGGGATTTTGTTGGGTTTTATCTCGGAGGGTGACAGGCGGATATCGGTGGGTTAGGTGGAGGGTCGAGATGCATAGCCGGTGGATGGGCGGATGGATGGATGGGTGGGTGTCAGGGGTAGAGGGATGTCTGTTTATATGGATGTGTAGAACATGACTTGCATGTGGGAATAAAACTGCCTTCTCGTCATTCTGCTCATCATGTCTGTGGTTCATGTGTCTGACTTCCCAACAGGCACCTTGTTCCAACCCTTGCTGTTGACATTGAGTGAAGCCACCACACATGGAGTCACCGGGCAACGCCCTGATCTGAGAACATGAGGCAAACCGTACTCAAATTGTATCTGGCCCTTGAGTGCTAAAATATGGCACATCCGGTATTATGCTTCGTCAGAGCAGCCACACGTCCCTCCCGGCCATCTATTACTACTGTCCACCATTGCCGCCGACCTCGTCCTTGTCTATCAATGTCCGACCACCATACCAATATCAGTCCAACATTCCCATCCGCCTCTCATACTTAATTCTCAGCAAGCTTGGCATAGATGAGCTCCTCAAACTCCTTCATGTACTCCCGCACGATGGGATCCGCCGGAGGGAAGATCTGCGTGCCAAAGACGCCGCACACGCCCGACTTGCGATCAATGAACTGCCACTTGTCAGCACAGCTTCACGTATTCTGGACGATTGCACTCACCCAAGCCATATTGTATGCGCCGCCCCACTGGACAGTCCCCTTCTTCCGGGTCTCGCCGTCGCTGTTGGTCAGCAGGCCGCCCGCGCTCCAGTCGTAGTCGACACCCTTGGGGATGACGCCCACGGCCCAGTCGGGGTTCTCGAGCGTCTTGTGCAGCGCCTCCTTCTCCTTGGGCTGCAGCAGCGGCTCGAAGATGAGCTGGGTCATCTTGGGCGGCAGGATCTTGCCGTCGTCCACCAGCAGCGAGTAGAGGACCTTCATGTACTCGCCCATGCCGCCAAACAGACCCTCGCCGCCGAAGCCCTCATTGTCCACGTCGTACTCCCGCTCGGCCATGTGTACCACCTTGCCCGTCTTCTCGTCGCGCGTCGCCATGCCCGCAATCACGTCGACCGTCTTCTCGCCGAACCGGCCCGGGTGGAACGTGATGCCGCCGAGGGGCACCCCAACCTTCTTGAGCACGTTCTCGTGCAGAAAGTCGTCGAAAAACGCGCCAGTCATCTTCTCAATCAGCCGCCCCGCCCAGTCCAGGCCGCTGCCGTAGACCCAGCCCTCGCCGGGCTCGAACAGCAGCGGGTAGTTGAAGCGGCTGTCGACCGACCCGCCGCCCGAGATGGGGGCTTTCCGCAGCATGATCGGCAGCTTCCTGCCCGTCGCGTTCGCCCACCTCTGCAGGCGCTCGTCCATGAACAGGTAGCCCGTGCCGGCCGTGTGCGTGAGCAGGTGGCGCAGCGTGATGGGCTTGGTGCGCTCCTTGTACGTCGGCTTGCCCTCGACGTCGAAGCCCGTCAAGATCGGCTGCTCCTCCAGCGTGGGGAGGTACTTTGTCACAGGCTCGTCGAGCTTGAAGATGCCCTGGTGGATCAGGTGCAGCATGCAGAGCGCGGTGAGGAGCTTGGTCATTGATGCCATGGTGAAGAGTGTCGTAGGGGAGACGGGAGGCGCGCCCTCCTCGAGGGAGGCGTTGCCGACGCTGAAGCTGTAGTTGATCTCGCCTGGTGGAGGTCAGTCAAACTGTGGGAGCAGACGGGACAGAAAGGAAGTTCATACCAGACTTGTCCCGCGCGAGGATGACGGCGTTGGGAAGCTCGCCATTCTCGACGGCCTTCCTGAGCTTGGCCTCGAACTCGGGCGTCATTGTGACTGTGACGTGGAATGAGTGGTTGTGGTGTGGTTGTCTTGTGCGGATGTCAACGTGGGTAATCCCAAACGCGTGTAAGTTGGAGCAAAAGAAGCAATCGAGAAACAATGGAACTTAAAGAGAAGAGAAGCAATGGCAGATGGAGAGAGAGTGAGAGGGAGAGGTGGAATGATATACTGCAGGTTCCCGCACCCCTCCTTCCCAACACCTGTCCTTCAGCCAGGCAACAACATCCATCCCCTCACGAACCAAGCATCTGTCCTTTCCACCTTTCCACAGCTTCCACCTTCCACCGTCGCGGATTCCCGAACCCAGCCGGGGAAGGCTGCAACCCACTCGCAACCCCATCGCTTCCCCAGTGTTGCCCGTAAAATGGGTGCCGAGTGCGGGGCTCCCAGCGGCAGATCCTGCCGGTTCGGACGATTAGGGCGGCCGAGAACCCCTCATGATCTCACCACCTCACCGCGGTCCGGGACGGGAGGCACCATCCGACAGACGCAGTGGTGATCTGATCCGTACCTATTTGGGGAACCACAACGAAGCAGCAACCTGCTGACGATACAGCAGCTGAATAATCCAACAGCTCAACCACAACAGGATGAATAATATAGATAGCTTGACAAATCCAACAACGCTGCAATAACCAGTGCATTCGCTCATAACCAAAGATTCAACACGACGACAGCTGGCTAGATGTGATGGACACCGCAAAAACCAAGCAAGCAAAAAAGACAGTTGGGTATAATCCTCAAACCTCACGCTTCCCGCACCAAGAAACCCCCGCGCATCGCATCGCATCGTGTAACACATCAAAAAGAGCAGCAACCAATCCCCATCACCACCCTCTCCCATTCGTCTCACCCTACCACACACCACCACCACACCCTCACTCCTCAGCCCTACCATCCTCCGCACCATTAACCCCCTCCCCCTCGCCCTGCGCGGGAGCACCCTCACCACCACCACCACCAGCCTCCTCCCCAACCGGCTCCTCAGGCACAATCCCATTCATCCTCTCCCACACCTCCCGTCTAATCCTCTCATCCTTCGCCTTGCGCGCCCTCTCGACCTCCTCAACCCCACCACTCTTCTTCAGCCTCCCCTCCTCCACAAAATTCACCAGCTCCTTCTTCAGCGGGTTCTCCCTCCTCCGCTCCAGCTCCTTCTGCCGCAGCTTCTCCGCCCGCTCGATCGCTTCGAGTCGATTCTCATGATTCGGCTGCAGCGCCCTGACCTCGCCCAAAACGCCCTCCTTCGCCGCGGAGGGGTCGACGAGGGCGGCCGCGTTCTCGCGGATTGAATTGAGGCCTTTGCTGAACTGCCGTGTGGCGACGATTCCGCCTGAGCCAGGAGTCCCCGCCTGGCCGGCGTCCTTCATTTGTTCTTTGGTGGCTTGCTCGACGAGGGCGAACGTCTCGCTCGCTTTTTCCAAGTCGTCCTTCAAATCGACGATGAGATCCTCCACCAACCGCAACTCATCACGACCCTGGCACACATCCTCCAGCTCCTTCTCCCAGATCTTTGTCCAAACCGGCTTCTCCCTCTTCATGTACTCCTCCATCTTGCTCAGCTCCTTGGTAAGCAGCGCGATATCCCGGCTGACAGCTTCCAGCTGCCGGGGGAGAGGGCGCACACCGCGGTGCACCACATCCTTGCGCAGATCCTCGACCAGGTCCTGCAGGTCGTCGACCTTGTTGACGAGCCGGTCGCTGTCGGCGTTGAGCTGCTTGCGCCCGTTGATGACGTACGAGTGGCCGGCGCCGCCCTCGACGTCCGGCACGGCCACCTTGGCGGCGGCGACCTTGACGTTGTTGGCCTTGGCGCGAAGGGCAGACATGGAGCCTTGGATTTCGGATTGGAAGTTGGAGTATGTTTGGCGGAGGACCGCGAGGTCGCGGCGCAGGCTTTGGATCTCGGAGAGTTGGGCGGAGGTGAGCTTGCGTCCCGCTGTTGCTGACGATGACGCCGGCCCGGCCTGCTTGGGGGACTCGACGGGGGCGGCCACGATGGTCGGAGGAGCGGCGGCCAGCCGAGCCACGTCCTTAGCCGTCTCCTGTTGCCGTTCCGACACCCTCTGGATGGCGGCCCCCTGGTCGTCCACGTTCTGCTTCATCTCGGCGATCATCTTCTTCAGCGAGCCGAGGCCGTCGTCAATGTGCCTTTTGACCTCGTCCAGCGCCTCCACGTTAAGTACCAAGACCGTGCGGTCTTTGATGTCGGACAGGTCCTCCAGTTCATGCCGCACGCCCGATACGGGGTCCTGGATGTAGATGTCGGGCAGGTCGGCGCCATTCTGCTGCGTATTCCAAGAGAATTTCTCAATAAAGGCCAGTTGCAGGCGCCCAATCGATAGCTCCTCGTAGCCGCCCGGAAGCACAAACTTCTTAACCTTGGACTTGTACTGGAGGAACAGGGTCAACTCCTTCGTCGCTGGCGGCGTCTCGGTGAAGGTGCTTGGCGGCTTATCTGGGGTTGCAGCTCGCACAACGGTCGGCGCCGAGGATGGGACCTGTGCGGCCGGCTTTTCCCGTTCCGGTTCCTCCATCTCCAGGACCGGCATGGCATCGGATGGCGGTCCGGTCAGAGTCGCGCTCGGCCGGAAGCCCTCGTCCTCCTGAGCCCCGGGCAGCTCGGCTCGAGGGGTAGGGGTTCCGGCGGACAGGTCCTCGGGCTCCTCTGAGACACGGCTAGGAACCCGAACCGGCGAAGAATCAGGGGCCAGGACCCGCGACTGGCTGGAGGTGTTACGCTTGTGGCGGACCGTGTCCCTCGCCTGCATTGCCCGCATCGACTCCCGGATCTCACCCCGGCCACGGTTCGGTATCGGGGTTGGCTGAGGCGGGAGCATCGGGATCCCCCCTGGCTGCGCGCCAAGATGCTTCGATATCTGATATGCCGAGTATCTCCGTGACGCGCGCCTTTCCAGATCACCACCCCTCTGCAATGCAGCTAGAGCGCTCTGCTGCGAGGCCTTTGGTGGTGGCGGCGGCGGCGGGAAGTTATCCAAACTGCTCAAGTCGCCGACCGAAGGCCCCGAGGGAATTGTCTCATCGCCCGGGTAGGGAGGGAGAACGGGGATGTTTTGCAACGTGTTGCTGGAGAGGCTCGACTGCTCCGAGTTCACCGAGCCGCGGGAGTGGTCGCGCTGCGGAAAGCGCTTGGTAGGAGAGGGCGCCGCTCCTCGCCCATCGTCTGCCCGCACAGTTTCTGCCCGATAGCTTTCCTCGAGTCCCTCGTTCAACATTGCTGTAAGCCCAGAGTTGGCGCTCCCCATGGTGCTAGTGCTCGTCGTCCGGGACGGGATGGGAGGGTTGGCGGAGCTCGCAGCATCGCCGGAGCCGGTCCCTGGAGGAGCGCTGTCCCTCTCCCGTTGCTGCTTCTGCCGCAACCTCGTCTGCTTCCTCTTCAGCCCATGGAGGAGGTTGATGATGATGTCGCGAATCTTTGGCAAGTAGCGCTCCAAGCTCTCGGCGCTCGCCTCCTGGCTCAGAGTGGCCTCCAGAATATTCCTCAACAGCTCAGGGACGTTCCCAAGGTCGGAGGTATCGACGTTGATGGCGGTAAAGGCACGACAGGCCATGTTGAACTCGTAACCCAGGCGCACGTAGACGTCGGACACCTGGGTGTCGGTGGCGTTTCCTCGCGACCATTGTGTGAGTGTTTCGAGCAGTTGTTTGGTAGCAACAAGGAGGTGTGTGACGCTCTTCTCGATCTGGGAGAGGGGGACCGAAGTACTTCCTGATGACTTTTTGGACGTCATGTTAGCAACAGATCAGCGAGAAGAAGAACATGGAAGACAGGCACAGCGCCTCGGAGAGTGAGTAAGAGTGGTGGCACGCCATCAGCCATGAAACCTGTGTCGGCCTTGCGACGTGTTTGCATGACTCCGGCGGTCGAATAGGGATCTGCAAGGGAAAAGGCAAGTCGGAAATGCGGAACTCACGTTGGCCCGTCTGGTCCCGTCTGGTCTGCTGCTGCTCCCACTTGCGCCCGCGCCGGTCTGCTGTATCGATCGCGACGAAGTCGAGGGACGGGGTGCAACGGGGCGGTTGGTGCCCACGCCGACGGCGGGGGACATGGATCGCGGAGGAACATTTGGTGGTGGTCCTGTCTCGGCGCCGGGCGACCGGCGCTGCGAGCTTCGCATGGAATTCATTTCTCGTTGTTGAGCGCCTGCAGTTCCTGGCGGTAGCTTTGCCGTGCTCTTTTCGCTGTCTCTTGCTGCCCAACCCAATTCAAAACTGTTCGGAATTTAAATCGCTTGGTCGATGGAAGTCCCGTATCGAATATCGGGGGGCTGGGCGAAAACGGGTGCGGCTCCCTCTGCATAAACTGATGCGAAACTCGTTGCTGCTGCCTTTCGAGTGCGTCCGGGAACAGAGCGGCAGCTACGGAAGCAACAGGGCGACTTGAGGTTGCAGAGTTGGACTCGCGACTTCTCTTGGGAGATGCGGAGGTTCGAGGTTCCCACTTGGTTCACTCGTTTGGCAACCGCATGTCTCCACCGAGGCTCCAGCAGGTCAGCCGGCCATGAGGCCAGGCTGCGCTTTACCCAAAGCGTGTAGGGCCGGTCCGGGCAGAGGTGGGGCCGAAGCCACGGGAGCCGGCTGCTCCAGATAATTGAACTCACAAACCCGATTCATCGCCATCGTTTTTCGCTATTGTAGTGCCAGTGAAGCCGAGAATCCGTTTTCTCATCGGTATTATATATACTATTGCATTTTGCACTTCCTTTTCCTTTTTCGCTCCTCTTTCAAAATTTGGAATGAGCACTCGATTTGTGGTTCGAGAAGCTTCCGACCCCTGCAGCAAGCATCAGGGCTTGTGTTTGAAGCCTTGCCTCATCTGGACAACCGCCAAAACACACCGCAAGGCTGTTTCGAAACAAAATCCATCAGTTCACGATGTGTCCCCACCGGTAACGTCATAGCCGCTATGTGGGAGGCCGGGTAGTCTCGAGAAGGCACGAAATCTACGTGCATCTGGAAGTGAGGACTTGAAGTCGATTCAGGCCGGCTGCCAGCAGAGGAAGCCTGGAAGAATGACATGTGTCACATACGGAGTATGACAATGGGGAAATTGAACCGCATCAGCAAGCCGACGCTGCTGAGCTTCGTCGTTTACCTAGTGTGGGAGCTGGCGTGCGACGGAAGAAGCCTGACCGCAGACGCTTCCACCCCCCGAAGCTCTACCCACCGGACTACGCTATAGTCCCTGGGCTTCAACACGGTCTTCTCCTCTTCCTCAGTGTCTGCTGGCCTTCGGAATCTGAAGTCGGTTTGGTGACACAAATCCAGGGCCATCAGCAGGTTGCCGACGGTCCAGGCCGGCTTCCACCAAGCCATGCCGCTTCGCTCTGTCACTGCGCAGTCCATGCGGCGTTTGCTGCCGTTCATCGCCCAATGATCACGCCCACCGTCGGGAGTGCGTTTGGGGTGAACCATGGCTTTTCCACGCGACCTGTGGGCCGTTCGGCTGGGAGCAGCAATGCCACTGTTCTGAACGGGAACCCGCACTGCCATTCCGATGCCTCAAGCACGCGATTCTCGTTCCAGGTCAGGCATGTCTCAGTTGAGGGCTGGTCCAGGAATCTGTCTCCCAGACGACGGCATCTGCCTGGTGGATTTAAAGACGGCACGTCCGTCTTCTGTACCTCCCTCCCATTTTTCCTCCTCTCCTTCAACTAAATATCAGTAAACACAAGCGAGCTGTCACCAGGAAACAGGGACCACCACAGTCAGAAACTCACAGTCAACCCAACCGACAACCTCCTCAACATGCAGCTCAAGTCCTCCCTCCTCCTCTCCGCCCTCGCGGCAGGCCTGGCCAACGCAGCAACCGACACCATCACCTCCTCCAGCAGCCTCACCGACAACGCCAGCAGCAGCGCCTCCCTCTCCGACTCCTCCACTGCAACAGACCAAACCTCTTCAGGCACAACCGCAACCCTCACAACCAGCACCACCCTCACCGACTCCACCACCACCCTCTCTTCCACCACAGGCGGTGCATCCGGAACCAGCAACATCTCGGTCACCCTCACGACCATCACCTCCTCTTCTTCCCTTTCTGGTTATTCCTCGTCCTCTTCAGCGGAGACGACGTCCTCTTCCTCGTCCACCGGGCACGGAGGAACCGCCCCCACCAGCACTGAGACGGAAACCGTCGGCAGCGGCGGGAGCAGAACCACCACGGCCACCCGGGCCGCGAGCACGCCTACTTCGCTGAATGGTGCAAACGGTATGGGTGGCGGGAAGGGGTCGACGTTTGGGCTTGCGGTGGTGGGGGTTGCGTTTGTGGTTGGGTTGGGATTCTAAACTCACTTGAGGTAGAGGCTGCCTGGGTTCGTGGGCTTGGGGTCATGTGCAGGAGGGTTTTGGGTCGTCACCTAGGATTGGGCTTTTTCTTCTTTGAGTGGTGGGTTGTTTGATGGTTGAAGAGGGTGGGTGGTTTGGTTTATTCGCGGAAAGGGAAGGGGTGAGACATGGTGTTGAGTGATGGGGGAGGTTGGAATGTTGGGGGATTCGCTCTTCGTATGAGACGGCATCGGTATTGGTATGCGAAGTCGAGCTACTGTTTACTTGCTTTGTTGTTGCCGGCGTGGATTGGAAAACACTTCAGAACTTCAAGGGTTAAAATAATTGAAGGTTTTGGTCAGTCAAGCATTCCTTCTCGCTCCTCCCAATGCCCCAAAACGTTGTTGCTCCCGAGGTCATCTGCCTTGTTGACGTCCGACTTGTTGGTTTCCAGGTGTCTTCGGCACTTATCATGACCTTGATACCCCTTTCAGCCCCTCAGCCTTCGCGCTCATCACAGGAGTCTGGATACGTTGGTATGTAAGCCTTTCTTGTCAAAGTTCACCATGTGAGTCATACACACACGTCTGGATCCCGCGAGAAGTTACCCAAACCACCCGTGATGCCTGCCGTCATATTATGCTCAAGCCCTCAGTAATTCCTGGCGTGGGACCAAGAGGCAGTGCACATGGGCACCTCTTCAGTTGCCCTTCTGTGTTTGCTACATTCAAAACGCTGGTGTCAGGTAAGCCGGCAGTCACTGAAGCCAACCTTCTACAAGTGCCAACGTCGCCAAGTATCGTAAACGGCCTCCATGCTTGTGATAAAGGGTACTACCAGAAGGGTTCATCAGACGGGCAAATCGCTTCAACATGTTACCCCGACATGCTCAACAGCAAACCCCGACTGATGGGTTCCTTCCGGGCGTCCACCGCGGGTCCTTGGTAGGTATCAAGACAGACTCCAAGTTCAGGACAGCAAGTTGGAATGTGCAATTACACGGGTTGTCAAGGAAGACCTGGGAGCTCCCCGCATGTAGTGATTGCACCCAACATCGGCAGCTCCCGGGCCTAGAAAAGAGAACGTGCCAATTGTCAAGAAAGAGGAAAGGCCAAAAGCTTATCGGTTCTAAAGAAGAAGCCTTCGAAGGACTCATGCATGCGAGAAGGCACCCCCTTCTGGACTTGGGTTCCTTCGCTGGCTCAGACTTCGAAGCTTGGCAGCGTGCCACCTGATTGTCTCAGGTACCTTGAGCCGTTCAACATCTGGCAAGCTGAGCGACAAAGGAAGCATCGTGGCAGCTGTCCGTATCCTCCTCTTTGTTTGCCAGCGTGGGCCACATCACACTTCTTCGAGGAAAAAGTCGCTGAAAGAAGCAAAATCACGTGGGGCGGCTTTGATGATCCACCGTGCGCCAAGGCCGGCTATGCTGAAACGGTGCTAGCGGGATGAAGCTGCGACCAGTGCTCCCGCGAGGCCCTTCCTGCCAAACGAAGGCCTCGACAGCGGAGTGTTTGAAGGGAGCTCGTCTTGGTTCTCGTCGAACGTTGCCATTTCGTCAATTCCCAGAAAACGAGCACGGGTTCGTTTGAGGGCATTCACAAGACCCGTTGCATTGTGGGTTGGTGGTCTTTAACGCCCTGAAGCTCTGGGATTTAGTTGCGCCCTCTCCTTCTCCTCTTCCCCTGCATTTCTGGTGCTCGCGCCATCTTTTTCGGCCTCTGTCTCCTTGTGCAACAACGCCCTGCCCGGCCAACCTTCGTGCGCTTCCCCGCCCAACGAAAGACAATCCGTTCCGCAAGAGCACCTTCGAAAGTGCGCAGCGCATTTGTTTCTCTTCTCTGCATCACTCCTCCCCATTCTTCCGGCCCTACGGACTCGACTTCCACCTCCGACATCGATTCCCCGCCAAACCCCCCTCCATCGCTAGAAGAGTCGACACTCGGCAAGAGCCGCCAACCACGAGCATCACTGCAACCAAGCGGGGGCCCACGTCGATGCCCCTGTTGTATGCCTTCAACGACAAAATCAGTTGGCGGTCCTGATTGTGGCACGCTGGTTCCTGCCGGGCAATTCAGCGACTGACCCTCGCAGAAAGCTGTGGCGTGCGTGGCAGGCTGTCGTGACAGGCCCTCGAGTTTGATGCAAAGCGATCGGGTTGCTGCTGGTGCACCCCCCGCCGCTGCCCCCAGCACCGGCCAATCAGCGCTCTGATTCGCCCAATTCAGACAACCCAGAAACTCCTTCTCTGCCGTTCCCGCACATCTCCCGCCCGCAACCCTCTTTCCCCAAAGTCTGGACAGCTGCACCACCGAGTGCTCATCCGGCAGAGCACAGGAACTATGGACGACCGATCGACAGCATCAAAACCCGCCGTCGCATCGCCATCGCCGTCATCCACCCCCGACGTCAAATCTCCCACCTCGCGCCCGCTCTACAGCAGCAAGCTTGGCGACCAGCGAGCAAAGGCCCCCGAGGCAACCGCTTCGCCCCCGACTGCGAGGTGAGACACGAGACCCTTCCATTTTCCCAATGCATCCCCAACTTTTTTCGCAGAGCCTCGCTTCACCTCACTTCCCCGCCAACCCAAGACACCCCCCAGCCCTTTGATCAACCTTCTGCTTTCTATGCACTCTTCCTCCTGCTTGCAGCGCCAATCGCGCATGCGTCGCAGCTCTCGTCCGTCCGGCATTGCATTGTCCATCCCGGCCAACGGGTCGGTAGGACAGGAATTGATTTGACTGACGCCCGCTCAGACAGCCTCCTGTCCAGCAGAAGGCGTGGACTTCCAACAGGAACCCCATCACCGGCCGGTCGCAGACTCCCCAGAACAAACAATCCGTGACGAGCTCCCTCCGAGAGGTGAGTCGGTCCCCCTTCCCGTGTTTTCGATGTCGCCATCAGGGTTGCACAAAGCTCCGCCGAGCGGAATTGGCACTTCACCTTGACCGGCCGATACACGATGACATTTTGGAATGGCTCTGGGACTTGAGCTGACAGTTTCTCAACAGGGCCAACGGGTTCGCATTACTCTCACCTCCGGCGCCGAATTCGAAGGCACCTTTAGCAACGGACCCGACCCTTCCAGCTGCCGCCTGAGCATGGTCCAGCAGAAGAAGTTCCCGAACTCGGCAGACACCTCCAACGGCCCGACCAGAAGGGAACAGCCCACCATGACCATCCAACGGGGCGAGATTGCGGACGCCCGCGTTATTTCCAACCCCAAGAACGATGGCAGAGCCCCGAACGGTAGGTATTTACGTTCCCCCTTCCCGTCCATGTGCTGACGGATGCGCTCTAGGCAACCGCTCCGGCTTCCGCACAGACACTGCCATTTCCAATTCACGACTCGGCGGCGAGAGGACCCTGAAGGCCTGGGTTCCCGATGCAGGCTACGAGGTTGACGGGTCCCTGGAGAAGTCGTCGGGCGGCGGCGCGTGGGATCAGTTCGCCGAGAACGAGCGCCTGTTCGGCTTGAAGACCGACTACGACGAGAACATCTACACCACGGCCATCGACAAGAGCCACCCCCAGTACAAGGAGCGGCTGGCGGCTGCTGAGAGGAAGGCGCGCGAGATTGAGCGCAGCGTTCCCACTACTGCCCATGTCGCCGAGGAGCGCATCATGGACTTTGTGGGTGGTGACGACCAGAGAGACGAGGAGGACAAGTATGAAACATCCGCCTGGCTGACTAGCACCTTGCTGACCCCTTTCCAGGTACAGCGGCGTTCGCCGACAGGACTTCCCGCCCCTGACGACGGGCCGGGAGAACAAGTACACGCCTCCGGCTCGCCGCGCGCCCACAGGCCAGGCCACCGTCAAGGGTGTTCCCGTCGATCCTGCCATTATCTCGTCGCAGCTCAAGGCTACCCCGGCCACGAAACAACCGAGCCCGAAGCCCGTCGAGACCAAGGCCCCGAGCGCCACAGACAAGCCGGCCACGCCTGTTGTTGAGAAACCTTCAGAGGCCAAGCCGAGCGCGGGCGCAGCTGAAGCAAAGGCGACCGAGACCAAGGCAGACGTTCCTTCGGCCTCCAAGACGGCTGACACCAAGGATGCAAGCGGCGTTCGTCCTGCGGCCGCTACCGGGCGTGTTACTACGCAGGGTAAGGTCGGCCCTGTGCCCAGCGCCACCTCCACTGTCGAACGCGACGTGCTGGTCTCGTTCAGAACCTTTGCGTCTAGCCAGCGGTCCATGGCCGAGAAAGTCAGGACCTCCAAGGCCAAGGTCGATAAGGAGGTCAAGTTGACCGAGCTCAAGAAGTTCGCCGAGAACTTCAAGCTCTTCACCCCGGTCCCCAAGGACCTGATTTCCATCATCGCCAAAGACCCTGTCAAGCAGAAGCAGATTCAGGAGAAGGCGAGGCAAAACATGGAAGAGCTGGCGAGACAGAAGGAGGCCGCGGCAAAGGAGAAGGAGGCAGCTGCAGCGAAGGAGAACCAGGCCAAGACCAGCGCCGAGCAGTCGGGCGCCTCCACACCGGCTGGGACGGCCGAATCGCGGGGCACCTCTCGCCCTGCGGCGCCGCAGCACTCGGGCTCGGCAACGGGCATCCCCGGCCGCCACCCCGGCGCGCGCTCCTCGTACAATCCCCAGTCTCACTACCAGTACAACAGGAACAACCGCCCGCCGCCCCATCTGGCCCCGCAGAACCAGCCGACGGGCAACCTGGCACAGCGACTCCGCAACGTGGAGCAGCAGAAGCTGCAGCATCCCCATCTCGGCCAGCACCCTCCTCCGGATATGCGCCTTCCCCCCACCGGCCCTGCCAACAGCGTCGACCCCAACTTTGGCCGCCGGATCAGCGCCGTTCCGCCGTCCTACATGGGTCCTAAGCTGAACCCCAACAGCCACGAGTTCCGGCCCAGCGCATTCGCGCAGCCCTTCAACCCTGCCATTCCCAGCCAGGGCTCTTCCCCTCGTTCCTCGGTCAACAACATTGCCGAGGCGCCCGTACCCCCACCCCCGGTCAAGGGCCAGCTCATCCGGCGCAAGACGAGAGCGGTCGACGTCAAGAAGTGCTTTATCCTATCGCACATCGAGACGTTCCAGCCGCCCCAGGGCCGCAGCTGGGATGACAATGATGGCCTCAAGCCCTCTTTCGATACCCTGCCGACTTGGCGCCAGCTCCAGGAGGAAACCGAGGCGCCAGACTCGACCATGCATCTGACGTACAAGGAGTACTTTGAGCGCCTGCCGCTGTCGAGCGCCGCTGTCGCCACCCCGAACCCGTCCCACGTCATGCCGCAGGTTGCGCACCAGCACCAGCTGCCTTTCCACCTGCAGCACGGTGCACAGAACCTGGCGCCGCGCCAGTCGCCGCATATGCCGCCGATGCAGATGCACGCCGGCCAGCACGCACACGTCCCGCATGTGCCGTTCACCGCCCCGGACGATCATAGGATGATGCACTCCAACTCGGCACAGTCGTTCGCGTCCCCTAGGATGGGGCCGGTGCCGATGGCGTACCCTCCGGCGGTGAACGCGCCCGCGCAGATGCCGTACGGCCAGCCGGTGATGCAGCCGTACATGAATGCCGCGCCTCAGATGGGCCAGTTCCGCAGCTTCTCCCACAACCCGCAGTTCATGCCGCAGCAGCCCCACCACATGGCGGCGCCCATGATGGTCCAGCAGGGCTTCATCCCCGGCCCCAACGGTATGGTGGCGGCAGGACCGATGTACCCCGCCGCACAGCCGCACTTCATCCCCGCCGGCGGCGTGCCCCCGCAGCCGGTGCCCGGGTCGAACGGGTTTCCCAGCCCCGGCCGGCCGGCCGCGCCCATGATGGTGCACCAGGGCTCGCACCAGGGGCAGCAGGCTGTGCAATATGGCATGAGCCCGGGCATGCCGTATCAGCAGCCGGCGTACACGCCGCAGCAGCCGCAGGGGAAGTTCTCGGGGCAGAGGCCGCAGTGAGTAAACTGTTGAGTCTGCAAGGTCGTTAAGGGTCGTGTCGCGGCGCCGGTTTTCCTGCCTGCCTGCATGCTTGCCAACCAGGGGATATACCAAGCTAGCTGTTGGGGTTGTCCTGACTCGTTTCCGGGGTTGACGACAAAATGAATTATGAAAGGGTTTGCCTGCCTACCTAGTACTTCACCTGTCACTGTCAGGCTGTGTGTGCCTGCCTGTCTGCATGTCATTGACAGGGCGGTTACTTGGCCGGCCGGACGGACTGGACTTAGTTTGGTCGTGGAGAGAAAGGATATTGTCACCTCGGATAGGTACCTACCTGACTTGGCTCAACTCGACTCTAACAAAACGGGGCTGGGCTGGGGCGCGAAAAGTGTGATTCATGTTGAGCCTGACTTGGCGGCGATTTATCTGCGAGTGAGGCGGGGCAAGGCAGGGCGCGAAGTGAGAGGGGGGTTTTGAGGCAATCGATGGATGAGCTGGGGGTGAATGAAGCAAGAGGAGGATGGGTTGCGTTGGGTTGAGCTGGGCTGGGCTGCGCTGGGTGGGGCAGCGACAGGGTGGGAATGAACAGCAGTCAGCGACGAGCAGAAGCAGAACTGGCAGCAGGACGTGAAGAGGAGCGGCATGAGGTGGGGTTGAGAGAGGTGAGGAGAGGAGAGGAAAGGAGAGGGAAGGTTATCACATCACATGTTTACCCTGCCTTGCCTGTCTTTCGACGCCTCGCTATAACCTAACCCGCCTCTGCCTCGAACTGCCTAGCTTTTTGCTCTTATCATGAAATTGAGGTTTTTATATCACATATCCCCATCTCCCTGGGATGATGGGCGTCGAGTGTACAGGTGTGGCTTGCTTTTTCCGTACTGAATTCTCTGCATGTCTCTACCTTTGCGTTGTTCAGGACGGGACGGTGTGGCATTGAACTGGATGGGACTGGATTGGTATTGCGCTGCGGTGCTCCGCGCTGCGGTGCTTCGCGCTGCGATGCTCTGCCGTGTTGAAGTATGGAACTTTCCAGGTTGAAGGACAGGTTTGGCAGATCTTGCCGAGCTTGTTGGCTCGGGAAAAGTTGGAGGCATCGAGTCGTCACGGCTGGACGGAACACCCTCGACCCAACCGAAAAAAGAAAAGCCTGCTGTGTTCTCTTGCTTGTCTTTCTTCTGTGCCTGCTTGCTTGGAACAGGCTGGGGCAGCGAGTTTGTGATTTGGGATGTGGGGTCTATCGGTGAGCGGACATGACGACGGTAACGGCCTGCGGCGGTTTGCTCTGTTATTCTTCGCCTTGGGTGTTTGTGTGTGCTTGGAACGGATGGATGCATGCAGGCAACCGTGAGATGGAGGTGGTAGCCGTGCCGGGAGCGGAACGGGTGGAGGACAGGAGGGTAGAGGGGGCGGTCAGAGGGGACGGTCGAGAGGGAGGCGGTCGGAGGGGAAAGGAAGAGCAAGAGGAGGGAAAAGGGGTGAAGACTAAGAAGGGTGTGACGATGGATGAGTTGGGTTACCTAAGGATTATGATTGCGGCGCAGCGTCGAAGAACTTGGGATAAGAACCGAGCAGAAAGGGGGAAAGGGGCGGGAGAGGCACAGGGAGGGGAGTCTCTGGGGACAAGCAACCGCGGTTCTTTTTGGTCTTTACAGGGAGGCAAAAGGGGGGGGGGGGGGAACGATGGACGGGACGGTATTGAAGGACTTCCCTCTTGCGGAAGGTGAAGGGGGTTTGCATTGTCTGTAACTCCCTACGTAATGCCATGCCATTGCTGAAGTACGTTCCCCTTGTCGTTCTCTTCCAAGAAAGCAACGGGGAAGGGCGAGAAGGGGAAGAAGCATGGGTACTGACTGCGTTGCTGGACAGCACGCAGAGCTAAGTTGGCTGGCACCCGGTGAGGAATATTACACAGCTTACCTTGAGCCCGGTGATGAGACGAGCAAGTGCACAAGTTCAAGTGGCCTGGTTGGGTGGATTGAGTGACTGAGTGGCGAGTAGGCAAGTTGATGGATGAGGCTCGGAGGAGTCGCGACTGGTAGGTTGGCGTGTTTGGTTAGACTCCATAAAAGGGTAAGAGGTTGGGGAGCTCGAGTCATGACGGTGAGCTGACGGACGAAGGAGTGGGCTTGAGAGAGACTGAAGTCTGACCAGAGGGAATGTTTCAACCTGGAGGAAGGGTATGCCAGCCAGACAGGTTTAGGTATGATCAAGTTTGCTGGAGCAATCCAATGCTCAACGCCACCGAGTAGGCACAGGGAACTCGTCAACGTCAGCGCCTCAATGAGAGCGTTGGATTACATCCATGTTTGGATCTACTCTGCCAACAGCAACTTTCTAGAAGTCATGACCGCAAAGACATTCTCATCCTCGTAACGAGAGGAGCTCGAGGCGAGTGATGAGCATGAAGAGCTCCTCCTTCAACGCCACGAAAGTGGCATGACGGACTCGACGGAGCAGCCCGAGATGGAGCATCACCCTCGAGGATGTTTGACCATGGATCCACGAGCGGCCCACATGCTTGCGTATGTGATCTGGAGCTCTTCGCCATCGAAACAATAACTGGGATGACAGCTTCCAAGGCCGTAGTGTTCCTCGAGTGTTTCGTTTCAATGCGAGGGTCGTTCAGCTGGAAAATTGTGGCGATGGTGGCGCGGTCGGCAGTGACAGTGACAGTCTCGACTCCACGCCGGGTTGCCCGATGGCTGAGTGCCAAGTAGCTGTGATGTCGTCGTCGAACAAGGTTATTAGCTCTCCTCGTTCCCTGCTGAAGATGTACCCGGTATGTGGGCTCGACGCATGAAGTTGAAGCCCCAGGATGGAAATGAGCAGGACGTGGCTGTGTCCCCATCGTGGCAACTCGACGTTTCTTAGCACTAACATTGTTGTATCAAATTTCAGGGGAGAGTCTGTTAACGTTGCATAAACGTCGGGTGAACCTTCGCCAGGGGCTGCCGGCTGAGAACCCGGTTAGGGATCTGGGATGGAAGCCCTGTCGATCTGTCATGGAAACTCCAAGCCTCGAATCTCGATGCCTTGAACGAGATCCACAAACGGTCCCTTTCGTTCGGGAGATTTGCGAATGGGGAAGCTGGCTCGGGGGATCTGGTTTGGGATCTCGGACCGAGCTTCTCGAACTTTGCTGCTGGTTGGTGGTTTGGGTCGTTGGCTGTAAATTGCTCACCTCGGCCTGGAACTGGCGGATGTTTGAGCGATGAAAGGCTTCGCAGCCAACAGCATATTTTGCATGGAAAAGGGATTTGCAAACTTCCGCGGCGGGTTGCGTTCGGGTCGATCTGTTGGCAGTTGGCATGCAAGGTACCCGGCGGGAGGATCTGGATTGCCTTCCCTCGTAACGTTGCTTGCCTTTGCCAGTCGGTGGGCTTCCCGGTGTCCCGCGGTGAGGGGGCGAATTGTCCCTGCCATCGAAGATCCTCTCCCAGGAATCACGGAATGAGCCGTCTTTTCTCACTCATCAATCCCTGGGAGCGTGTTTGTCCTACGCATTCCACAGAGGTTCGACACGGCTGGACTTGTGCAGCGCCTCCGGGCACTCGCCACACGCGGACCTAGGTTTCCATCCAGCCGACGCCAGGAGAGCCCGAAGAAAGAACGACATGTGCAAAACTGCAAACGCTCAGGGATGGCCTCTTTTGCTCTGTCGGAGTTCCAGACCTGCTTTTCGCCTCTCACGTGTGCAATGTTCGTCGCTTCTTGCGTGTTTCTCGTCCCATTTCCGTCTCAAAAGTTGGTCCGATCTCTCAGCCGCTCGTCTGGAGCATTGGCCGCGCGGCTGGCGGCCTCGTCGATCAGCTGCGCTGGGGCTGGTTCTCTTCCCAGGTTGGCTGGTGTTCGGTCGAAAACTCGCCTGCTGAGTGCAGTGGAGCAGCTGGCAAGGCGCTTTTTTCTTTCAGCCCGGCTTGTCGCAGCCAGCTGGCGGGGTTGGCGGGGTTGCCGCAAACGTCAGCAAAGGAGGGGAAGGGCAACCTGGAAACCTTCAGCGCTTGTTCCGCGGGAAGCAAGCAAATGGGAGGCACCGAACCTTTTTATGGTTCCGAGTCGGGTAAACACTCTATGTAGAGTGCGTGTGCGCATGCTATTTTGGCAAATTTTCTATTCTTTGATCATGTCGTCCCACCTACCGGTAGAGTCTGGTGTAGTTGCCACGCTCCTATTCTTGCCCAGAGTGTGGTGCATATTTGGCAGCCGACAACGCCTGGTGTTGATGTGAATTGGGTTGAGTGTCTCTGCTGACTCAAGCACTCGTCCGAATAGGGTGCGGTCACTGCGGTGAGGCCAGAGCGGGTGGGTGCATCTGTGGAATCTTGACGTGGTCTGCAGCCTGCGGCCGCTCGCCTCTTTCTGATCGCTCGGCAGTGAAACGTGATGAAGACACGGCCCAACGGCTCTGGCTACCTCCATAATTCGTCCGAGTTGGACCGGTAAATGAAGCGACGGCGGGCGTTGTTTCTTTCTCTCTGACACGTACGTTCCAGTCGTCGAGTGCGAGGGAAGACGAGTGGCCATCGCTCGACGTGGACAAGTCCCACCCGAGAATGGGAGTGAGTGCCGAATACGGTAGGATTTGGAACTTTGTGGCGGTCGAGCCCGAACTTTGACAGAACGCCATCCCATGTCTGCAGCCGTGTGTGCGACAAGGGCAGACCCTTGGATTTCGAGCAAACACCGGGTTTTCCGTCGAGCTTGGCCTCCCTGTTTCCCTGGTCCAGAAAAATCCGAAGTGATTGATGCGCTGGGACTTGAGGTGCAATGACCGAGGCATGAGGCTGCGGCGGCCAGTGGAATGGCCTGGCAAGGGCCGCAGTGGCACGCCGGACTGGGGTTCGAGTTCGGTCGAAGAGACCACTCGGCGTTGCTGGCTCGGCACGACAGGGATGGGCGATGCGCGAGGAAAAGGGGGCAGTGTTTCAAGTTCATGCGACTGGCCAGTCGGGCGGCTGAGGCCGGCTTCCCCAGGATCTCGCCCTGACCACCGCGCAGCTGGGCCCCGCTTCGTCGGCCAATCAGCCCTTGTCGGGCCTTGCGCAAGCGGCCAGGCACCTTTTGCGTCTGATTGGCCAAAAGTTTCTGCACCCCTGGCAGGAGCGGGAGGCCCCTGGATTTCTCTTTTTCCTTGCCCTTTTCGGCGCCCAACCCGTCGTGGTGGTGGTGTGCCACTGGCATCGTCCCACTCGGGCAACTCTGCAAGGGGCTGCCAGCTGCTCCACCACAAAGTGCCGACTGGCAGAGGTTGCGCCAGTCATCGGGGCAGGTGTGCCTGTCGCCTGTCACACCAACGCCTTTTTGTCTCACCAGTCACGGTCCACCATCCAAAAGCGCGGCACGAGGGGGATTCCAACTGGAAGAGTGCACATCACTGGAGAGCAGCAACTGCAGCTCAGACTGACCGCGCGGCTGCCATCACACTCGACAGCAGGAAAGAGATCGTTTCCATGCTACGGATACCAGGTAACCAACACAAGGGACCAGCTCCATGTGTTCCGCCATGCTGGCTCCGCTGGTCGATTCGCCTCCGGCCGGCATGATGGGCAGCAGGCATGGGCCAGTCGACGTGTGCAAGGTACCTGAAGAATGTGAGAGTGCCACATGTCTGACCATGGCACCGTGGTGGACTGGCCACGCCCCTCCCCCTCGCAGGCCTCCCCTGTCATCCCATGCCGGCGATTTACCCACACGGCACAGTCACTTTGGACGGCTTGGCTCTCGGGGACCCTTTGGGACGAGAGGAACGCTGGACACGCAGTGGCGTTCGAAACAAGCGTTCGCTCGGCCGCTGTCGTCCAATCATTCGGGGGCCGCCGGGGATGAACAGAAACACACAGGATAAAGGGAGCTCCTCCCGCCCTTTGACGGCTCACCTTTTTATTCTGCCTCTTCTTCCACCACGGCATCGCGCCTCTGTCTCTCCTTCATTCCAACAACAGCAGCTCCCGGCACGGGCTTCATTGTCTTTTTTCGCTTCCATTGTCCTTGACACTTTCACCCACAACTTTGAGCCAGGCGCTTTTCGATTGTGATTCACTCGCACACACCACAAGGCCATTGTCCGACTTTGCAGCAGCATCGACAATAGCGACGACAACAACAAAAAGCCCTTTTCATTCCTTCAGCGGCTCCCCGAGCAGTGCTCGATAAAAAGACAAACCGCCTGGTCTCCACACGAGACTTCTTCGCTCCCTGAAACAACTCATACTCGCCTATCCGGCATCACTCCGAGCGCGCGATCGCACGAAACAACAGCAACAGCAACCACAACACCGGAAAAATGTTCTCCAACGGACTCATCACCGGCGCCCTCGCCGTCCTTGCGGGCACCCAGCTCGCCGCCGCCCACATGGAGCCCTCGTTCCCGCCTCCGTTCCGGTCCAAGTTCAACAAGAACGCCCTCAGTGCGAACACAGTTGACTACACCAACACGGCGCCCCTCGCCGCCGACGGCTCCAACTACCCTTGCAAGGGCTACCACAAGGACCTGGGCACTCCCGCAGGCGCGTCCGTCGCCTCCTTCGCGGCCGGCGGCGCCTACAACTTCACCATCGTCGGCGGCGCCCCGCACGGCGGCGGCTCGTGCCAGGTCAGCCTGAGCTACGACAAGGGCCAGACCTTCACCGTCATCCAGTCCATCGAGGGCGGCTGCCCCCTGACGTCCAACTACCCCTTCACCGTCCCGGACGACGCTCCCGCCGGCGAGGCCATCTGGGCCTGGACCTGGAACAACAACATCGGCAACCGCGAGTTCTACATGGCTTGCTCCCCGGTCACCATCACCAAGTCCGGCGGCGCCAAGCGCGAGGTCGAGCAGCAGCGTGAGGTCGCCGAGAAGCGCGCCACCACCGCCTTCTCCGCCCGCCCCCAGGTCTTTGTCGCCAACCTTGCCACCGTCAGCTGCTCCGTCGCCGAGGGCACCGACGTCAAGTACCCCAACCCCGGTCCGGACGTCGTCACCAGCGGCAGCAAGCTCACCCCTCCCACCGGTAACTGCGGTGCCTCTGCTGGTTCCGGCTCCGGTTCTGGCTCTGGCTCTGGCTCTGGCTCTGGCTCTGGTTCCGGCAGTGGAAGTTCGAGCTCCGCCGTGCAGGCCACGGCTGCTCCCACCTCCGCCGCTGCTACCACTGCCGCGCCTGCCGCTACCAAGACCACCGGTCTCCCTGGGTATGTACAATCCTCTTCTGCGATCTCTACTGTGAACACAACCTTACTAACACCCTCCTTCAGCGGCGTCTTCATCACCGTCTCCAAGGACACCCCCACCGCCTCCGCCGCCCCCACCACCCTCGTCACCTCTTCCGCCGCCAAGCCCACCGCCACCGCGGGTGCTGGTTCCGGCTCCGGCTCTGGCTCCGGCTCCGGCTCGGGCAACACCACCGCGGGCGCCCACGCCGTCGGCACCGCCTGCTCGTCCGAGGGCGCCTGGAACTGCATCGGCGGCACCCAGTTCCAGCGCTGCGCCAGCGGCATGTGGTCGGCCGTCCAGGCCGTCGCTCCCGGCACCACGTGCAAGGCCGGCGAGAGCAGCACCCTGTCGGTGGAGGCTGCCAAGGTTCGCAGGCGCTTCAGGTCGGCTAAGCTCCGTGTTGCTGCTTAAGCTTGCTTCAGCTTAGTTTGAGGCAAGGCTTAATTAAGGATTGAGGGGTTGTTGTCGATGAGCGGGTGATTTCGATTCTTTTTTTTTTCAGTCGGGATTGTCAGTGATGGTGACCTGACTTTTTTCACTGTGCATTTTTTTTTCTTTTTGCCTCTGGCATTCGATGATGGCTTTTTGCATCACACTTCTATACCCCGTTGGCTAGATCTACTCTATTCATTTGAGGGCAAATCTGGTCGACTTTGATGTCACTCGTTCATTGGCACATTAGGGGAGACTTGGAGCTCTTCGCGCGCAGCAGGCAACACACATGGCGTCGGTGGGATTGTTCTGGGGTTGGCTGGCTGGTGTATGTAACATTACTGGCAACACAGGGAGAGACGAGGGCACTCGCTAGAGAAAAGATGGGTTTCGGGCAGCAATGAAACGAACATGATGAACACAACAGACTTGTGGATACGCTTGACATGTGAAGTGAAATGATATGATGAAATGGCGAGGTGACAGTCGTTAAATTCTTCTGACTCGTGATCGACCGACTGATTGTATCAAGGATGCGAGGTTCATGCTCCGTTTGGATTGTGGCTTGGCTTGTCGTTCTGTGGTGCTGGCCAACCGGAGGGTTGTTTCGTTTCGTGATGATCTTGCTCAGGGGATTGGTGGTTGAGACTGGATGGGATGGCGATCTTCTGTGGTACAACTTCGTACAACTTAAGACACTACTTCGTACTTACCAACCAAACAGCACCGATCTGGCGGGTTTTGTTTCACAGCCGGATCGTCTCACTGCTCAAGTTGATGTTCAGTTTATGCTGGGTGACGGTGACATGCTTTACCCCATACACGTCCTCCATATCACGGGACAAGGTTGGGCACCAAACTGTTGGCACCCTTCAACAACAGAGACACTCCGTCACATCCATCATGGCCTTCAAAATGGGACAACATGACAGCAGCATAGGTCTGGTTAACATCACATGTCCATCCATGCAAAAACGGGGTCACGGCCAAGGGCTTCGCCACCTCGCAGACCTCGAGGTTTGGTGAGAGCGTTGGTGATATATGAGCAAGACAGTCTAACAGAAACGTGGCGATGCTGGGACGGACCTTTCTTGGGTGGTCTTGTGGGACAGAAACATCTGACGACCGCTCAGATGCCAAAAGCAGTCACGGGTTGAATCATCAGGATGGACAGACAATACGTCCCAGACTCAACCAACATCACAGGTACACACGGTCACACCAACCCACAGCCCGTTGAGCAACCAACAAGTCTTTTCCGACTCCCAACTCCGTCCAACTAAACCAAATGACCAAAAATCTATCTCGACGCTAAATCCCAACCCAGGCCTGTCCCACCCATCCACCCTTAGGGCTGGTGTGTCTACGACTCTACTGCCTCGTAACCCTAACCGCCTCCTCCAAAATCCCCAACCCCTCCCTAATCTCTTCCTCACTCATGACCAAGCTGGGCACAAACCTCAGCGTATTCGTCCCCGCGGTAATAACCAACAACCCCCTCTCCCGCGCCGCCTTCACAATCCCCGCCGGGTCCTCGCTCAGCTGCAGACCCAACAACAGTCCCCTCCCCCTGACCTCTTGGACCAGCTCGGGGAACTCAGCCCTCAACTTCTCAAACCCTTGCCTGAACACCTCACTCTTGGCCTTGACACCAGCCTGCAACTCCTTCTGGCTCAGCCTTTCGACAATATCCACCGCCAGCCTGCAGGCGAGCGGATTCCCGCCGAATGTCGTCCCGTGGTCGCCGACTTTGATCTTCTCAGCGACATGGGCGTTGACGATGGTCGCGCCGATGGGGAACCCGTTGCCCAAGGCCTTGGCAGTGGTGATAATATCCGGGTGCGCTTCCTTAGGAAGATGTGAGTGCGCCCAGAATGTGCCCGTCCTCGACAACCCGCATTGGATCTCGTCAAAGTGCAGCACGGCGCCGACTTCCCTGCACCGTTTTGCCAGCGCGAGCAGGAACTCGTCTGAGGCGACTTGCACGCCGCCTTCGCCCTGGATGGGTTCCACGATGACGGAGCAGGTCGCTTTGGTAACGAGGGAAGGAAGAGCGGCGATATCATTCAAATCGCCCACCCGATAACCGGGCACCATCGGCGCGAAGGGGGCCTGGTACTTCGGGTTGGGCGTCGCGCTGAGCGAGCCCATGGTGCGGCCGTGGAAGGCGTTGCGGAAGGAGACGATCTCGTGCTTGGCGCCCGAGGGGTCGAGGACCTTGCCGACCTTGCGGGCGAACTTGATGCCGGCCTCGTTGGCTTCGCTGCCCGAGTTGCAGATGAAGACGGAGGCGGCGTCGTGCATGCCGCCCGAGGCGAGCGTCTTTTCAACGAGGAGCTTGGAGAGGGTGCCGGTCCAGGGGTTGTAGTAGAGGTTGGAGGCGTGGATGAGGGTTTTGGCCTGGTAATGTTAGTAAATACGGTAGCCCCGTTGAAGGGGTGGCAAGGTAAAAGAAGGAGGAAGACTACCTGCTGCGCAATCAACTTTGACATCTGGGGATCGCAATGCCCAAGCGAGTTGACAGCGATGCCAGCGGTGAAGTCGAGGTACTTCCGGTTCTCAATGTCCCACAAGTAAGAGCCCTCGCCCTTGACAAAGACAGGCGGCGGGCGGGAGTAGGTGGCCACCATGTACGGGGCATGCTCGCGGACGAGGGCGGCGCTGGCCGAGTCTTCTGCCGGGTCCGGGTTGGGCAGGGCGGCGTCGCGGCGGATCTGGGCCGCCGTCACGTTCGAGGCGCTCGCTGTGGGTACCGCGGCGGCCTGGGAGTAGAAGCGGGCCGCTGCCGGGCGGGCGGCCGTGGCGAGGCGGAGGGACGCGCGGAAGGCCATGGTTTGATAAGGGGAGTTGAAGGATGAAGGTCAGTCGATTGATTGCTCAATTGACTCGACGAGGGTTCAATGACGATCAGGCTTCAACTCAAAAAGCCTGAGAACAATTGACTTGGGAAGGACCCCCAGGAATGAGGACGCCTTAAAACCTCCACGACCACAGCTGCGACTCGATGTTAGTCACGCAGCATTGGCGATGAAGTTCAAGACTCTCAACCGAGTCATCGTGAAATTCCCACAAAAACCTCGAGAGCGATGTCGGGGAATCGCAAATTGACCCCACCTCGCCCAGTCAGAGTGCAGCATTCCTTATCGATAGCGGCCCCTGGCGCATCACAGTCCCTAACCATCAAGGTTCTCGCCCTTCTCTGACTCCCAAGGAGTCAACAAAAGAAAAAGGGGTCAATTCTTGACCACCACTACACACTCATCTTCTTTGGTTCCAATCTTCATTAACTCGTGGCCATCACTTCTTCTCTCGCCCGTTTCAGGTCTCAGGCAGCACGGGTTGCTTCACCGTGGACCCGTTCTTCCTGGTCAGTTTGCCTCGCACAGTCAAGTTGCCGGGTATCTATCTGTCTGTACTCGTCAATCACCCTTGACGATACTCTAGAGCCTTGCAAGCATTAGAATTACCTCAATTCCAATGCTAAAAGGAATGGGGGAACGAGCATCGTCCCACTATCTTCACTTCAAAACACACACTGATGATGCCCCTGAAACTGCAAATCTCAACGTTCTTGAATATACGACTCAAATGCACTCGCCAAATGAAACGAGAACCCAGGCAAATCTGGCTAGCTAACTCAACCAGGACATCATCACTCATTAGTCATCCAGTCATGACGGGTACTGCAATACCCTGTGTCATAAGCTCCTCTTCCCCAGTAGCTTGAAGCCGAGCACCGCGGACCCTCCTCCCTGCGAGTCGGGAACCGCCATTGCCATGCCATCGACACACTGGTGGCATCTCGACGCCAAGAAGCCTCTTGTCGCAGGATTGTTTAGCAGACTGCGTGAGTCTTGCCAGTCTTCCCCTGGAGCGAGTGTTTCTCCTTCTGTAGACAACAAACATGTGTGGTCAGCATACCGTTGCTCTTTGCCCCCTCAGGCCATGGGCGGTTTGGGAGAAGAAGAAGGGATGAGGAAGAAGAAAGGGAAGCTTACCCTGTACTTCGGATGGTTGTGCGTGCTCTTCCCACTAGCCGTATGATGCTTATGGATAAAATCCTGCTGCTTCTTGATGCTCTCGCGATCCATCTGCTCCAGCAGCTGCTGGCTGAGCTTGATGTCGTTGATGAGGGCATCGCAGCGGTTCTTGGTAAAGTCCTCGCGCACCACCACGCGCAGCATCTTGAGGTTCTTGGTGTTCGGTGCCATGGTATAAGCCGGCACCACCCAGCCCCTGGAACGGAGGGTGTGGGCGAGGGCGAATTCGTCGTAGTTGCGGTCTTCCTGCGGCGGCAGGCGGAAGGCCACCAGGGGCAGACCCTCGCCGGACTTCTTGGACATGATGACGAAGCCCAGCGCCTCGAGCGAGTCGGACAGGTAGTCGGCGGTCCGCGTCAGGTTGCTCATGATGGCTCTGTAGCCGTGCTTGCCCAGCCGGATGAGCTGGTAGTACTGGCCGATGACCTGGCTGGCGCCCTTGCTGAAGTTCAGGGTGAACGAGGCTTGGTCGGCGCCCAGGTAGTTGATGTTGAAGACGAGCTCCTGCGGGAGGTATTCGGCGCTGCGCCAGACGACCCAGCCGACACCGGGGTAGACGAGGCCGTACTGCTGGAGTTAGTAAACGGAGCACCAACAGGGATAGGGAGGGTGGTTACCTTGTGCCCAGACACGTTGATGGAAACCACGCGCGGCAAACGGAAGTCGAAGGCCAAATCAGGCACGACAAAGGGCGCCACAAACCCGCCGCTCGCGGCGTCCACGTGGATGGGGGTGTCAAGGCCCCTCTCGATCAGGAGGTCGTTGACGGCCTTGACGTCCTCGTACTCGCCCGTGTACGTGGTGCCAAGGATGCAGCAGATGCCGATGGTGTTCTCGTCGACCAAGTTGACCGCCTCCTCAGGGTCGATCACGTAGCGGTCCTCGGTGCAGTAGACGTACTTCTCCTCGACCTCAAAGTAGCGGGCCGCTTTCTCCCAGCAGACCTGCACGGCCGACGACATGACGATGTTGGGCCTGTCACATGGCTTGCCCTCGGCAATGCGCTTGTTCTTCCAGCGCTTCTTCATGGCCAGCGTGGCCAACATGATGGCCTCGGAGCTGCCGACACAAGAGGTTCCAACGGCGCCGCTTTTCTCGTCTTGCCCGACGGGGGCGTTGAACAACCGGCCGATCATGCTCACGCACCTACACATCTGGTCAGCCAGGGGCCTCCATATCCACGAAAAGAAATAAATAAATAAGAAAAAAGAAGAAAAAAAGGAAAATGCGTAAGAAGAACGCGGGTAAAGGGCGAACTGGACCTGGATTGGATGTCGGCACTTTGGGGATATTCCTCGAAGTCTATAAAGTTCTTGGAGAACGACTCGGTCATGAGCTTCTCTGCCTCTTCTTCCTGGAAGGCGTCAGCAGGTCAGGGGGCGATATTTTGACCAAGGGGGAACCATACCATGTACGTGGTGACAAACGACGCGAGACTGTGCAATTGAACATCAGTAATAGCGTCAAAACATACAGCAGAACAGAGAACTCACTTCAGCATCGGGTTCCCGTCCAAGCTCAGCTCGTCCTTGATCATGCGGTAGGCGACCTCCTTGGGCATCTCGTTCTCGGGCATCTCGTGCCGAGGAAGGTCCTGGGCGGCAAAGCGGGAGCCATAGACGCTCGTGGTAAAGCTGTCGTCGTCGTTGGCGAGCTGGAGGTGGACCTTCTTGACGGCGTCGGCCAGGTCGCCGTTCACCTTGTCCTTGTGCTGGACGGTTGAGAGATGGACCATTTTGACGGCGAGTCGACGAAGACGCGAGGATGAATGCAATGTGCGGTTACCAGTGTTGGCGGGAAGTGAGAGACAAGGACGCAGGATTGCGAGGCTCCGAGTGAGTGTGTTTTATAGAAGGCAGAGTGTAAGCACCGTTCCCTGCAACCTTCGTCAGCTGCTGATCTCTTATGGTCCACTGGGCGGGGATTATGCGAGTCACTGACCGGTTTGTAGCAGAGCGAGCTCGATGAGGAGGCCTCAGAATTTGTCCGCTCCGAGTCGTTCAAGTTCTTTGTATGAAGACGGAATATGAGAAGTGGGAAGGAGCCAGAACACAGCTGAGTGGAGGCCCCGCGTTGAGACCTGAGACGGAAAGAGGGGTCATCAGGTTCCAACCTTCCAAGTTAGCAGGTGCAACAAAGGTTCCCTCCATTGGACTGCTTGATGATTGGGCTGCTGTCTGCAAACCCCGCTGCGTCGTCCTTTAAATCGTAAGTTGTTGCATTCGGGCCTGCAGGAAACTGGGCTTGCGGAACCCAGCCGCAAAGCTTGTCGTCCGCATCGCCGTCGATCCCGCACTTGGCGATACCCAGATCAGATTGTATTTGGCAATGCCCCTCGCAACACCCGACACCGTCATCTCGTCTCAACAATCGCGGGACTTTCCTTCCGCAATCTTCGGCTTTCCAACATGCGTTGCGGTCCTGAGACAGACTCGGCAGGGTCCGTGATGACGGGGAGAACGGTCAATGACATCATAGCGGAGGGTTCAGGGCTCAATCCTTGCCATGTTCCTGAAGCATGGCTCGAGCCTGGATATGACATGTCTTCAATCTGCCAGGGCCCGACAGACTGGTGATGCTCAGGATCTGTTGTGTCGCCGGCTGAGCCCCTACCGGTATTTTGGAGTGCGGGTTCGTTTATCCTCATCAGCTCTGCAGGCCCTGGCGCCGAAAGAAGTCGAGAAGCAACACAGGCACCTCACCATCTTGGTCCAACCACCAGGCCATAGACTATACAAGGCAAGGGCCGTGAATTCTTGGATTCGTAAATTCTCTTCGATTGGCTTCCAATCTTCATCGATACCGTGGAGATAGGGGTCGAAAGAGTTGAGCAACTATGCCCTTGAATGGTTTAACGCTTCGGCGTTGTGTTACGGAGCCAGGTTCCGTTTTCTCGTTGCCGTGTGATCGGAGCGGGCCCACAGATTCGTCCGGCGGATTGGCTCCCATCTTCCGCGATAACTCTCGCAACCACGCGACCTCGTCCCAAGAGACGACAACAAAGACATTGCCACACATCTCTCGAAATGCTACATGTTTGAGGATAGTCGTGAGTTGCTGGCTTTACATGGCAATCTACCGAGTTTTATGCTAATCTGTAGCAGGAGCGAAGATGAAGGAGAACGGCACCCATTCTGACTCTCGCGCCAACGTCCCTCCGATGGGACAGACACTCTGGCAACGACTCAAAGCCGTCTTCATCTACTTCTGGAACTTTCGTTATCTGCCACTCAAGTACCGCTGGCCGCTGATCAAGTTAAGGCGCCGCCTCCTGCCCACGCGGACGGGCCTCGGCCTGCGCAATACCCTGCGCCATGCCCGCTCCCTCAAGCACCCGCCCCAACCGCACCCTTACCTCTTCCTTCTGCGCCTCCTCTGGCCCTTTCCAACCTGGCACTTTCCGGCCGTGCTCCCGCCGCCGCCACGTGAGATCATCGCCGATCCCGAGAGGATCCACTGCCAGGTCCGCGACCTGATGTACCTGCGCTCCATGCCGCTGTGGCGGTCGCGCGACACGCTGCAGCGGGCATTCTACCGTCTCTACGAAGCCCTCTGCGCCGCCGACGGGCGCATGATCACCTACGAGACCGAGTACATCTGGCGGCAGTCGTCGCCGCACTGGGCCACCGCCAACATCGCGGATCCCGAGTGCGAAGATCCGGAGCAGTACGCTGTGATGGCGTCCCTGGCCGAGGTGCTCGTCGAGTCGTTTACCTGGCGTCTGGAACTCGGCCTGCGACGCGACGACAAGCCCATCATGGACCGCACGGTGGAACCCCCTCCCTTTGTGCCCGAGGTGTGCCCTCCGTGGACGGCCAAGGTGCCGCCGCTCAAGGAGAAGCTCGTCATGCACCCGGAGGAGGACGAGTACGTCGACAGCCCGCTTCACCGCCGCAATATCTACATGTCGACGGGGTGGTTCTACACCGTTTGAGCCTGGAGAGAACGTCGCTTGTTTGTATTGAACCCCAACCGAGACTGTCTACGACATCAACACCAGATCCATTCATCGTCCAGACCTCGGTACTTCCACTTGCCGACTTCCCCATCCCAGACCATGTCCGCGATACCCACCTCCCCATACGCCTGCGCATAGAAATCGGCAACCTCCCGAATCGCCTCATCCGTAGGCGGCACATCGAACCCATTGAGGTTGAGTTCCCTGATGTACTGAAAGCTGATGGGCTTGTCGCCCGGCCGCCGCATCAGCTTCACAAGCGCCGCAGCATCAGTAACATCGACATTCTTCTCCTTCCGCCGGTTCCTCGCATGCGCAACGCGCCGAATCTTGCGCTCCAGCGCCCAGTCCAGCCGGCCCGCATAAATAACCAGATTCTCCCCCTGATACACTGTAATACCCTGCTGCACCGACTCAAGAAACAGGCCCATGCGCCGGTCCTTGGAGACAAACATCTCGACCTGCTGGTTGAGCCAGTCGGGCGCGTAGCCCCCCCCGTCGGCCACGCGCTGGACCGCGTCGGTGAACTCGGCCAGGTACTCGGCCGCCGCGGCGATGTTGGGGTCGATCATGCAGTCGATGTCGTACGACGCCTCGCGGTTCTGGCACACGCGCACCGCGAGCGCCCCGCCCACCGATACGAGCCGGAGGGGGGCGACGCTCATGAGGAGTTCGCTTTCGCCTATCTCTGCGTCTAGGAGGGATAGCGCTGTTTCGGCCGGGCTACGTTAGCCTTGGGCATGCCTGCCTTGGGCGAGGGGGGGAAGTGAGGGGGGAGGGCGGGGCGGCGGGGGGATGATGTATATTGAAGAAAAGAGTGACCGAAGGTGGGAAAAAGACGGCAAAGTTATGAAAGAGAAGAAATGAGAAAGAGAAAGGAACATAGAAAGAGATAGGAGCGGTGAAGAACGGAAGGCAACGACCTTTTCCCATCTCGTCGTACGTCAGGGGCGCTCGGTCTCCGCGTGAAGTCGACATTTCGCTCGACCAAGGGATTCGATGATCGAATACAGCAGGCTCTCAGTCACTCATAGAGACCATAGTAAACAGAGAAGGCTGATAGAGACAATCGACAAGTCTCGGACATTCTGCATCTAACCCCGCTTGATGGCAGTGTGCTGCAATCACGGACTCAGCACATGCAGCCCCTCCGTTTTACTCCGTTTCATTTCTCCGTTTGCTTCATGATCCAACAGATAATCCAGCGCTCGAACCTCCGCCAAGAACTGGCGATGGAGTCAAAGATGGAGCAAAAAGGGGCAAAAACATACAACACCGGGGATTCGCTGGTCGTCACCGACCCAACTACTGATCCGGCCCTTGGTAGCTTGACGAGGGGAGAGCGGACGGGATCCCGTATTTTCTACCAGGTATGGTCGTATGTGCTGAGGAAGAGTTGCAGACAAGGTCATATTATGGAAAACGTCCATGGGGCAAGGTGAGCTAGCAACAGGGGAAAGGGGGGCGGAAGGTGTGGCTAAAGAGATTAATAAGAGTGAGGACAAAAAGAGAGAAAAGAGAAGAAAGACAAGGAGAACAATTGGGCCCAGATAAAAATATAAAAATAAACAAAAAAAAATGTAGAAAGAAAATAAGAGGAAGGAAGAGCAGGGTGACGAATAAGAAATAGCGGCGAATGCCCCTCGTTCGAGATGTCTGCATGAACAATGGGAATGGCAAATATATAACTAACGGGATATGAGTCTCTAGGTCGACGGTGTTTGCGAGCAAGCTGGGCTTCCAACCCCCTAAAGCTCACTCGTCCAGTCGCCAGGAGTCTGTAGTTCACTTGCAAAGCTGCCTGCATGCGGAGACAGCAGATAACTTGGCCGTCAACCAAACAAGCGATGGCCAAGAAAGGCTCCGAGGGTAGTGGCTGACATCCCGTGTGCCCTGGACTAGGGCATCGTCGTACAGAGAGAATGAAGCCCTTCCCTCTAGTCCGCAAGTGACACAAAGCCCCTCCTAGTAGTCGAGCAGCGAGACACCGGCCTAGCCACGACGAACACACGACTACACCCACATGACACGCACATCATCACCGAGTTGAGTTGGAATGTCTATATTCCACTCTGCCCCGCCTTAGGGTAGCAGCCGACCGAGGGATGTCTCATTCCTCCCCGCCGACAATGAACCCAACGTCTATATATATAAACCAACCGTCCCTGACACAGTATCCAAAAGACAACCAACCTCCCAGGTATCCCCAACTCGCCATCGGGTCATATGGCGAGGTAGTACACAACAGGCATCCCAGCTTCCGGCTTCTTGAAAAGAAAAAACCCAAATCAGATAGCCAGCAGCCCCTGGCCCATCCCGTTTTCGTCAGAATAAGCAGCGCTAACCTCCCTGAATGAGTAAAAGGAACAATAAAAAGTTAAGCTCGGGTACCTCCGTCGCCTTGAGCTGGACCAGACCATGTTGCGTGGAGACCAGATGTCATGGTGGGCTCGCAAGACGGGGAAATGTGTGTGATTAAAAGGTGTAGTATGTATGTATGTGTGTCCAATGGCGTGTGAGGGAGTGTTTTGACAACCCTCTGACAATGTCGACCAGTGGCGAATGATGCTCGTAGTATGGTTGGGATTCGGTCCTGGGCGGTCTTTTGAAGGCAACGTCGAGTGCCCATCCACCTTCATCGTCTAACCGGCCGTTACTGCAGCGTGCTCGACACGCTGCTCATGCAATCGTGGTGATCTCGTCGTCCTGGAACCCGCTGTCTCGTAACCCTCGTTCCGTCTCTCAAACGCCCTGGCTCCCGCGTCCGTGCATGAACCTCCCTCCGCCTTCACCACGATACCCAGCCACCCCACCCAAAGACCATCCCAGCAGATCCCCCGCTCAGATAATATTCGCAATACTGATCCTCTCCTGGCTCTTACTTTTCCCACTCGGCCCCGTCGGACTCCCCGTCCCACACCCCTGGCTCGGCCTCGACCCCGACCCAGGCATCACCATTGGCGGCAGCGTCGCCATCTCCATCCTCGCGTCCTGCGCGCCCATTTCCATCTTGATTCCCCTCTCCTGCGGATGTTGCTGATGGTGCTGCTGCTGCTGATGATGATGAGGCGGCAACTGAACGGGTGGTAACTGCGGCGGCGGAGGCGCACTAGCGTTCCACGCCTGATGGTGGTGATGGTGATGATGTTGCGGCTGCGGCTGCGGTATTGGCGTCGGCGTCGAGGTCGGCGGCCCTGTTGGTGCTGCATGCATCGGCCCGGTGGTCCCGGCCATCTCGCCGGTCGCGAGCCTCCTGACCGAACTCTCCAACCGTCCCCAACCCGTCACGCCCGGGCCCCAGTCCCATCTCTCCTCGTTCGTCAGGCCCGATCTCGCCTCGGTGCTGAAGAGCGTGTGCTTCCCGGACAGAGGTAATGGCGGCGGCGGTGCTTCCCGCTCACCCGCCCATACCCAGGCGGTTTCTAGTCGCGCTTGCAGGTCGGCGCTGACGTATGCGAGCAGCTCTTCGTCGCGCAGGAGCATATCCTGGACGGCGGCGGGCGAGGGGCGATGCGGCTGTGGCGCGTGTCCGTAGGGCGAGGGTGGGTGGCCGGGCGAAGGGGTTTGGGACAGATATGTTATAATTTCGGCTCGTCGCGAGGTCAGGGCGGAGATGAAGAAGGAGAGGTATCGGCCGCAGGGCACGGCGACATCGCGGTGCTCGTTGATGGCGGCCAGGGCGCGGATGCACTCGGATGCCTGCTCGAAGTAGCCTGTCAGAAGCAGGAAGAGGGCGCAGCGGAAGGTGTGGGTCGTCAGCAGGGCTGTGGCACCCCCGGCAAAGGAGGCGGTCGGGGTGCGCGAGAGCAATGACGCTGTCTCGAGGGCCGTGCGCATGCACTGTTCGACGGCCATAAGACGGACGTCAGGGGCGTTGGAAGGCAGGAGGTTGTGGCGGTGGAGGAGCAGGCGGGCGTGTAGCAGGTATACTAGGGGGTTCAGGAAGGTGAGCATCATCGGAGCCGTGCTTGTGGGGCTGCATGCTGGCGGGAATCCGCGCCGGCATAGTTCAAAGTGATGATCGAATGTTGCGAGACGGGTCGGGGCAATGACGGGTGAGGCGAGCGCCCTGTTCAGCGCCGTGTACGAGCGCACAACGTTGACGACCGCGAGCAGCGAATGGGTGAGCCCCTCGGCGCCATCCGGAAGCCTGTGGCCGCGCTCCGACATGTGGTGGTCGTCGATGGCCGCAGGCAGAGCAACATCGCAGTCCGCGTCGTCGATGAGCATCGGCCTGCCGAGCTCGATGGCCAGGCTCCGGTCGAGGATGTAAATCGTCCACCACGTCCTCCTGCGCATCTCGGCCTCGATGAAAGATGCGGTCCCTGGCTCGGTGTACAGGCCCAGGTCCTGAGCCACTCGCACTGCGCTTCCCAACCAGCTCCAAGCGGCCGACTTGAGGTTCAGCTCGTCCAGGGCCATGGTAATGAGCACCAGCGCACGGGCGTTATCCAGCTCGTACTCGTTACTCCAGGGATCGATCAGTGTCCGCGTCGTTTCCAGGAGCTGGGGCGCCGAGTACGCCCGGGTGTGCTCGTTTTCTGCCGTGAACAGCCTGCCGACGGCCAAGACAGCGAAGAAAACGGACATGAAAGCCTGGGAGACACGCAGCGGGTTCACAGGCCGGTAGAGACCCTCAACCGTCTGCGTAAATGTGTTCCAGTGCAGGATTGGCGTCATGGAGTGCGTCGAGTTGTAGTAGGACCGCAACAGCTCGTCGGCGGTCTGGCGGGGCGGCAGAAGCTGCTGAAAATCTCGCAGCTCGGATGCGGCGGTCTGCCGGTAAGGGGCAGGCGCCTTCCATATCCCCCGAGAGAAGCTCCTCAAGTTTGACCTCGCCCGCGCCAGGTCGTGGATGCTCGCCGGCCGCTTCTTCCGCTTGGGCTGCTGGTTGATCTCGGGTAGCTGCAAGGGCAGCTGCTCGACACCGTCGACGTCCATGTCGAACTGGCGGCCATCGCGCTCTTGGAGCATGCGGCGGAGGCTGCCGTTTTCGCGCCGGATCCGGTCCATCTGCTTCTCAAGATCCTGGACCTGCTTGATCGATGACATGCGCCGGTTCGTCTCCTTGGTGAACTGGCACTTGACCCCCCGGCTCGAGCACTCGGAACAGCTGGTGGTTTCGGTCGCATCACACTTGACCTTCCTCTCCCGGCAGGCGTCGCAGCTGGGATCCTTCCTCCGTTGCCGGTACGCTCGCTTCTGGGACTGGGCGCTGCTGCTGTTGTTGGGGCCTGGTAGGCTGGCATGAGACGCCCTGGGCGTGCCGGCCACAGACTCGCTCGACGGAAGCGAGTCCCGCTCCATGGCCGACGACGTCGAAGTGAGGGGCGTGTATGACTGGAAAGAGTTCGGCGGATATTGGTGGGTCGAGGGCACTGGTGGCGGAATTCCTATGGGACGAGGAGGCGGCGCCTGGTTCGACCTTGCGCTTGGGGTCGCGCTGCTCGTGCTCGCACTCGACATCATCAGGCCGCCCAGGTATGGTTCTGTTGGCTTGGGTGAAGGGGCCGGCAGGGCGGCGGACGAGTCGTAGGGCCGCACTGAGGGATTGGGAGACCGAGGGTACGGATGGTGCGGCGCCGACGCCATGGTGGCGGTTTACTTGATGAGCCAGTTCCTGGCGGCTGATGGTTGGGTCAATGGGTTGCCGCTCCTTTCGGTGGTGAGCAAGTTGGAGAAAGGGTAACTTCGAATCCGAGAATGGGCGGGCTGTCGTCTTCCCGCGTTGTTGTTTCCACACGGCCGCTGCACCCCAGCGGGAGCCGAGGTAGAATGAGTGCGTATGTATTTCCAGGCGCGCCCGTCGAATGAGGACCTATGATCGGATGGGTCTCAGGTGCTCTTGCGGCTTCATACGCGCAATGAGCCCAGCCAACCACACACCCAAAGCCAAGATGGGGGGTTCTCTGCAAGTAGATGCTCCTCCCTTGGCCGTGCGGTTGGGAGTTCCCCACGAGCCCCTGCAAGTGAGTGTTTTCGGTCGGATTGCAGCCTGCGCGAATGGAGGAGGCAGCAGCGTCAGCGGCGGCGGCAGGACTCGCAGTGTCTCAGATGCTGATGAGGACCGGCCCTGTCCCGAGCATTCTCCGATTGCCCAGTGTCCAAAAGTCCCGGGGTGGTATTTTTGCGGTGTTGCAACGCCGTGCAACCTCAATGCCGCTCTGATCCGCAACCCGGCTGTCTTCGCCCTTGCGCCGTCGTCTCAGTAGAGTAGGGAGTAATATCCGTCGGCAGCTGAGCCGTTTGGTACCGGGACAGCCGCAATACGACCATGTGCTATTAGCGGTCCTATTAGTAGCAGCCGTGGGTGGCAGGCATGGGGCCCTGAGGAGGATGCATGCGGGTCTGGGAGGTGCGTGTCTGGCTGGAGCGTGCCGGCAAAACCGACGCGGCAAGGCCTCTGTCGAACCGTGCCAACGAGGATGCTCAGGCCGGGCGGGCGCGGTGTGCTGGAAGAAAACGGAGTTGGGGCGGAACAGCACGACCCAGTCGGCACAGGCCGAGCAGATGCTCACCAGTCGGGAGCAAGGGAAGGGGGCGGGGTGGGTGCTGGGCAGCGCAATGGAGACGAGACTGGGCAGAGGATCCGTGAGGCGCTGCGTCGCTTACATCCGTCGTTTCTCGCGCGGCGGGGAAGAAACGGGGACATGCAGCAGCACTGGCGGCGCGAGTCGAGTGACGTGAGGAGCTGGACGCGAGGCCCTGGGCGTCAGCGAGGTGTGATGTGAAGCTGGGAGAAAGCAGTGGTAAAACCACTCGGCGATGTCGAGAGATTGCTTGGGCTCTTGTGGAGATGGTCGTCCCGCAAACCCCAGCATCCAGGTTCCGGTAGAAAATAACGATACAGTAATTAGCGCCTGTCCATACCGCGTTCAGCCATACCGCGGGCGTGCCCACAGTGGCTGGCTGTGTTTCGCATACAGTGTGCCAGGGGAGGGTGTTGTAACCCGGCTGTGCCCGTGTCCCGGGGCCGTTCGCCTCCTGGCTCGCGTGGGCCGACGATGAACGGGGTTTGGCGGGGACTGGATTTGGTGAAGGCTGTTGTTGTCGTGCCCTCGAAGGTTCCTCTAGATCTTCTTGTCTTGCGTATTTGAGAGTCCACGGAAGAGAACCAAGGTACCTGGAGCAATGGCAACAATGCCAGTTGGGAGTCTTGGGACGTGGTCTTTCACAGCATCTGTCAATGGCGTTTTCGAGTCCTCAGGAGGAGGGGCTCTCGGACCAGTGAAGGACCCTGGACCATGCAGCGCGAGTGGCCTCCCGGGGCCGGCCCAAGTTCGATTCGGCGACGCTGCACGTCACTGAAAACCGCCTGAGCCTCGAGGCGCGTTTTCGGTACTTCGTATGTACAAAAGCAAAAGAAAAAGGCGCAAGCTGATGCGGACTCGGCAGGGAGAGGCTGTGGCTGCTCCTTGCGACTCCAATGTCGAGAGCCTCGGGATCATCAGTCGGCGACCTCCTCTTCGTTGATAGGTATTCTCGGGATGGGCGCGTTCTGAGCTTCCTGCTTGCGCGTGTGGCACATGATCGGATACCCCGTTGTGGTCCATCAGGCCATACCCGGCTTCAAAGAAGAAGGATTATGGAGGGTCCTCCAGGAACTCTCTCGCCGTGTCTTGCTCGTAGCAAGTGACCACCAGCTCCAGAAAAGTTTAGGGGTCGCTCGCTTAACTTGGCGATCTCATTTGATCCCACCGTCATACCCCCTTGCTCGGCTTGCGGGTGTGCGGATGAGGATCTCCCACTCTCAGCTGGGGTCGTTTCGCCAGGGTTCAACCGAGGATAACTGGTGTTGTGCCCTCCGTGTATGTAGGCAAGACGAGAAGCATGGATATCGCCAAGCTCGCTGCCTCTCAAGAGGCAGGACCGTATCCTTTCTTCCGCTCCCAGTTCCACTGTTCATTGCATGCCGTGATGACGACCAGGTTCCGGACAGCGGCGCCCATTGGCAACCACGCTGTGGATCGTGGTGACCGAGAGGGACATGATGGACCGGGTGAGTGGGCATTGCCAAGACCATGGTCAATCCACTGCAGCGGGACATTCTTGATGAAAAAAGCTTGGACTGCGCAGTGCGCACGATGGCGGGCCTCGGATCGATGGCCGAAGTTCCACTCATCAGACCCGCCCGGCGCCGAGGAACCGCACGAACGTATCTTTAGCGTCCCTCTCAGCGTTCGCTTCGTTTGTGAACGGTGGAAGGCCAGACGGAGTTCCATGGTAGCATTGAGAAGTCGATGCTGTGAAAGAGAGCCTGATGAAACGGGAGGAACACCGAGAGCAGCGCGGGAGTGGCTGTGGAGTCACTGGAGTGTCGTACCCAGGAAGTAGCCGAATTCCGGCTCATCAGGGGAGGTCCTTCACCATCGACGGAATCTGGCGGTTGGTGGTTCCAATCGTGCGTGCAATTGCGCTCGATGGCACGCTGGCGGCGTCGCGTGCAGGGACGGTTGCTTCCACGACCGATTGAACAAGGGTTCCAGCCCTGCCGGTTCTCTTGCGCGGGGCCGAAATCCGAGCTGAAAATGTGTCAGTGTGCCCTTTCCTTTTTGGGATCTGAGATTTGATGCGCGCGGTGGATACAGCGAAAAAAGGACGTTGCATCAACCGGCATCCGGCGAGGAAGCTGGAGCTCTTTGGGTCCCTGAAAAGCGGCGAAGCCACACTGGGACCCAATGGGAAGTAACACGGGGTAGGGACGGTCCAGGGATGTCACTGACCACCTCTTTGCTCCGGCCGTTGCAACGCGGTCCTGTGTAGGATTGCCGAGAATTGGGCTGACTGCCTCGGGACCGTTATCCGGCCAGTGCAAAGTGTCAGCTTGATTCCACAGTCTTTGTGACCTTCTTTGCTGGCGGCTTTGCGCCCGATTCCGCGTGTCAGATCTTCAGATGGATGAGGCTCGCTCCTCCCAGAAAACGGGTTGGTGTTGTGCACAGAAAGAGCGACAACGAGGTTTCGAGTGAATTTTTAGGCAGCGCCTGCAAGTAACCCGATTCAGGCTAGACTGCCAGGCCTTCCAACCACTGCTCCTTCCCCGAGCGGCGTCCAAAACCCGACACTGGCAAGACAGGACTCGGAGCGAGGATTGCCCGGTGATTCTCTAAGAGAATCTTACGGAGACTTCCCTGACTGTTTTAATTCAACCTAGGTTGGTTTCTTTCGGTTTGTAGAGGCTCTCACCACACGCCCAAGTGCTCCCACAACTTGGACTGAGGAGACAGGCCCTACCGCACGGCGAAGCAAGAAGCTGCTCCAGAGCCATGCCATGTGGTTGCATGGGTGTCCTGAATTCCCCGAGGCACAATCCGAAAATGTCTCGCTGCAGAGCCGACTCATCAGCCAGTTTTCAGCCACTCGTCGCTGACGAACGCCCGATTCGAAGCGGGCCATGCACGCTTGCATGGCAGGAAGAGCCTCCATTCCGAGCCGAGGAACTGGTCCTCGATCCAGCATCCAGCACCCTCGGGCCATCACACCAGGCCGCCATGTCAAGGGAGCTGGGTACGCAGTTCCTATGCGTTTGCGCGCTCAGCTTGTTCATCTTCATCACGGTTCAGCCATGCGAGACATGGCTCAGTGGACATAACGTTACAGGGCAAGCCAAGTTGATCTCTCCACCAACCTCAAGACTCGGATTCCATCTGCGCGTGCGGCGGGAGGCAGAGCCTGGCCTCGAACGACAAGCCTCCGTCACAATGGAAACCCGATATTATGCAGTGCAACCCCCGAGACGGCTCGAGTCGGTCGATAAACCCTCCAAAAAAGTGAGGAGAGCCGAGGTGGAAGGATTCAGATGATGTTGGCGACGGGCACTGTGCTGCCAGGGCGGTGGGTCTCGGAACACCCACCGGGCTCGGGGTCTCGGCAGCCCACGGGAGGGTGAAACACGGCTCGCGGCGAACAGCTCCCGTCCGGCGCAAACCACGGGAAGCAATACACGTGTCCACGGCTATCTTGCCGTTTTCACTCCCAAGCATCATGACGTGTGGCTGGCATTAGAGGAAAGGGACAATCGAAATCCATCGCCGCTCCGGGTTGAAACCCTCCTCGGAGTAGCCGCCGGTTCTGTCGAGTTGGGAGTCGCCGGGGCTCGCAAACCTCCACACCGTCACATGCTTGGCAGTCTACAAGAGTTTACCGGTACCTCATTCTCTGCACATTCTGGGCTGACCAAGACCGGAGCAAATCCCTCGACAACAAGATGGCTCATCAGCCAAAACCTGAAAGAAACGGAGAGCCCCCAGTTTGGTGAGTTGGTTCAGGTACACTACCGATTCTCCACTCACCTATCCAAGGCGGTGCCCTCTCGGATAGCTTCCGAAACTAACGACGCCAATCCCAACGTCCTCCGGTCGGCCGCTCCTGGAGAAAATCGACCGGAAAACGACCGCGTTTGTCCGGATGACTGGTTGTTCAGCCAGTACGAATACCCTGCTGCTCCTTTTTTCTTCGGCTCCTGGGAAACAATTGACGTACGAGGCAGATCGGTTGGGAACCCTCGCCTAGCCGATGACAGCCCGATGACAGCCCGACGACTCGCCTGTCATGCGGGACATTCCAGCGAGGCGGAGACGACCAATATCAGAACCATGTTTTGCGCTAGCCATTCATCAATGCGCGGCGACAGGAGCAAGCAGAACGGCAAACCAGCCGAACGAAGAGGCACCTGCCGGCCCATTGATTGGGATGCAGGGCCTCGAGATCAGCGAGATCGAAGACACCGGCCGGTAACCATTCCGCACGCCGTTCCAGATGCAAATAAGCGCTAAACCCTCTTCAGGGAGTCTTCCCGCCGCCGTCTTTCCGAAACCTGCTGAAGGCATCTCCCTGCGACACCCGCCAGCTTTTTCTCCGCCGCCCCACCATCTTAATTCCTGCAGGCCTTCTCGGCCCGGCAGGTGCCGCAGCTTCAGGCAGGGGGTTTGCGAAGCTCGCGATACGCTACCTCCGTATTGTAACGGTATTACATTTCGGTACCGTTCATCACCACGATGGAAGCGGAGCAAATTCCGAGGCCTGAGACTGGCTTGCTTGTCGTTGGAAAAATTACACACGCACTGTGCGATCCGAGCGACCGGGAGGGGACACCAAATCAGGGAGGTCAACTCGTGGGTCATGGCGAGCTGATGAAAGGGGCAGGAAGGGAAAGGAAAGTCAGGTGTGTCGTCCTGCAATTTCGCAGGGAAGCCTTCTTTTTCTTCATGATCCAACAAGTTGGCGTGGCGTCATGCGTGCGGCTGGATTTGCTGCGCGGCGGCGGCGCTGCGCAACATTCTTTGCGGCATTCAAGAATCGAGATGACCGGGGTGCTAAGGTAGCCTCGCCCCTGACCGGCGTCTGCCGCTGAAGAGGCACAGCAGCGGCAGCAACGGCGACATGTGTTCATGCGCGCCGCCCAATCCCTTCAAGGAAGGTTGTCTCTGCAACAGGATCAGCATCCATCACCTCATCATGAACACGAACCCGAACCCGAGGGCGGCCGACTCGTCGAGCGAGCAGTGCCCAAACCACACTCATCGTCCTGCCTGAAGAGGTTAAGAAACCGCCCTCTTCTCCAGGGGCCGACCGACCCCCATCCTTCTCCCTTCATCAACCCTTCATCAACTCTGCCTTCCCAGAGGAGCAACGTCCTGAAACGAATGAGACAGTGATTTTGTACGTCCAGGGAGATTGGGATATGTACGGTCCCTCGCGGTTACACGGTGGTCGGGTATCTGCAGACGGGGGCTCCTCGTCGTTGTACTGAGCCTGGCCTTGTTTAATTCGTGCTCCGATTTGCGCCAGGGGACGAGGCATGTTGTTGTATGAGTCCGGCAGACGGCAGACGGCAGATACAAGTGTCGTACGGAGGTCTTTTTCTCTGTAGTGCAGGGCTTGTCTGACGCTGCGGTGTCCGTGGGACGACGAGTGGGAAATTTTCCGTAAGGTTTTGTGGTTCGCTGGCTGCTGTGCGTTTTGTGTTGCTGGGAAGTGCCAAAGTAAGGGGATGTGTGTGGTGCTTGCCCCAGCACTGCGGTAGAGGAGAGGGGGAAGCTGTGAGAAAGGTCCAGGCAAAGAGAGTTGCCTCTCTGGGTGATGCCAGGGGGGAAGTTGGCCCTTGAGTTCCGGTCATTCTCCGGCTGTTGTTGGTCCTGAGCCGGCCGATTAAGACAAACTCAGGGGTAAGCATTGTGGGAGCAACGCATCCAGACGACACGGTGCAAGTGGCATGATCTAACCTCAAATCTAGCATTGTTGGGTTTTGGACTTCGAGAAACATCTCCCAGATTTGCCGTGTAAGTCCAGTCTGGTTGTACGAAACACGACGCCGTTTCACTGTGCTCGCCGACTTCCCACACAATCCCCGCCCACCTGCCAGGTACTTTGTCCCGGCCGGTGAACGTGGGTTGAAGTACTTTAATGCTCATTCATTTTACTTGTTATATAACGCAAAAGTAAAGGAACAGATCTAGGTAGGCGGCGGCGGTATCATCTCTCACTCCCATGCAAGGCTTGCCCACGGCGTCCTAAGAAGGTTCCCCTTCAGGGGGGTAACGGTTGTTGACGTTGAAGAAGCTTGAGGTTCAACACGTTCCAGGGCAGCCAGCCCTTCTTACTACATTACTCGCTCTTGGTTGCGAGAGAGACTACTTCACCAGCTACCAGGTAACGCTGTCGGGAAGACAATACTGCCAAGAGTGGTGGGTGCTGCCTCCGGTAGCACGCTGCGCTCGTCCGTCGCAATCAGAGTCCGGTATTGGGTGGAACAGACTGAATAACAGGCAGATATACTCCGTAGTTCGATCACACAGTGCGTACCTCTCACTCGGTAATCTTGCCAGTGAGTGACCCCCACCCCGGGTAAACAATGAGGAAGTTGTTGATATTGCCCAAACTCAAGTCAAGCCAGGCAACGAACATACCGCAAGGGAGAGAGGGTGCTGATGGCCGTGGTCCAGATCTTGATGCCGATCTGGGCATGGGGAACAATAAAGGGTGTATTGCTGGTTCATCAACCAGCACAAACTTCAGCGGAGTGGAAGCTGGAGAGCATGAGGAGGGTCCGAGTCCTCCGAGTCGAGTCCCTGGTCAACTCGCAGAGGGTTGCCTGATGGATGCAGACACATTGACGTACCGAGAGTTCAGAGGCAGAAGACTCCAGCCTGTTCGGAGAGGCATAAAGGGCCCGACCTTGTGAAGCTGGAAACTGGCAGCTGACCTGCTGTAGATGACTCGTCACTTCTGAGTGGTTGCGGAAGGCGTTGCAGTGAAGGGTTCATGATCGAAGCTGAGAAGGATGAGCCGATTATGGGTCGACTTTTGGCAAGATGCACACTGCCGGCAGATGACAACAGCCCAGTTTGACGAAATGACTCAGGAATTCTGACCTCTACCGGGGGTATCTGTCCACCTCCTTGTCAACCTACCATCTCCTGCTATCGAGCCGTGGCATGCTGAGGGGCAGACAGCCGGTCATCAATGGTATCTAACTGAGCAGCAAGGAGCCACCCGGTAGATGTCCTTCACAACAGATGGAGCAGTCTCGCAATGCTCGACCGTACCAAAAAAAACGGGCTGCTACAACAAAATTAGTGGCCCAGAAACGCCTGTCAAACCGGAGGACCGCGATGACAGCTTGGCAGCATGGCCGTTCGACGTTATTAATAGAGATATAGCAGCCTCATTCCCAAGTGCCCGGCATGCATATATCAGAGACCGCATCGGACGAGCAGCCGAGAGATATTGAGCTGGATACCTACAAGACATCGGGAATTTTCCCACCAACAGAACACCAGAAAATATACCATGACGCAGAGCAATGTTTGAAGCTAGCTCAACCAACTTACGGTGTAAGTTGCAGCTTCGATCACAGACGTCGGCGCCCACAAGTACTCTCCGAAGGCATGCACCCGGTGGCTCGGTCAAGATTGGCGGTGCAATATCGACTTTGTTTGCGTCCTATCGGAAACCGGAGATCTCCCGTCAACAGGACTCCGCTATACGCTGCACGATATACCGCGTACGACAAGCACGGCAGATATTGGCAAGGTTGGCGGGATATTGGGGGTGTCGTTGTACGGAGTGCTGTAGGTACGGTACTTTGCTTCCGGCGGAGATCTCCACTGGGCCGATCGGCGCCCATCCGAGGCCCGCCATGCTCCGTCGGCTGCGAACCCGATTTGATCCATCGTTGCGGTGATTTGCGCTGTTTCCTGCCTGGCCGGCTTTGCTTGGGTTCTATCGTCGTGTTTCCGTATCTCCTTCTTCAGAATGCATCTCTCGTTCTGGTGGCGCCAAGGGTTATCGCTGTATTTGATGCATCCGTGATGTTTGTTGAGCGGACAGCAGAACGAAGCTTGGTGGCGGATGAAGGAAGTCTGCCGCGGGTCAGAGGAGGCTCCACTCCGGAAAGGTCTCCGGAGCGGGACGGGCGGTTCGGATGAGGGGACCGGAGGGCCCACAGTGGGGTGGATTTGAAGAACGCGGGCACCAGCTTTCGGCAATTTCACCACAACCAACCCAACCAAGCACAACCCTCACCAGCGATGCACTCCCACGGCGACGACGCGGACCGGGCGGCATGGGCCTCGGTACCCTGGACCCCGGTGACCGATCCGACGACAAGCACCGCCGACACAATCGGCTGGCAAAAATCGGGCGTCCCCTACCTCCCGGCGGGGCAAGCCGTCGCCCTGCAAACCCTCGACGTCTGGATCCCCGCCGTCGACAGTAACAACAGCAACACAACCCCCGAACCGTCCTCCCTCCCACACCTCTTAGGCACCTGGATCATCTACATCCACGGCGGCGCCTGGCGCGACCCCTTGATCACCTCGACCTCCTTCACCCCGGCCGCCACCAAGCTCCTCCAGCGCACCACCACAAAATCCCCCGAAAATAAGACCATCGCAGGCCTCATCTCCCTCAACTACCGCCTCTCGCCACACCCCTCACATCCCTGCCCGCCTCCCGACCTCCCGTCTCGCTCGGCCCGCCATCCAGATCACATCGCCGACGTCCGGGCTGCGCTAGCCTTCCTGCACCGGCTGGACATTCTCGGTAACAGAGCGGATTGGATACTATCAGGCCACTCCTGCGGCGCGACGCTTGCTTTTCAATCGGTCATGCACCCCACCCGCTGGGACTTACCTCCTCCTTCTTCTGCCCGGATGATCACAAACCCCCGCGTGATAGTCGGCTTCAACGGGCTGTACGATCTGGCGGGCTTCATTGCCTCGCCGCCGGCGGGGTACGAGCACATGCGCGAGCCGTACCGGGAGTTTGTGGAGGGAGCGTTTGGGGGGGATGAAGCTGTCTGGAGGGCGGTGTGTCCTGCCACGGCTGGCGGGGGGTGGATTGGGGAGTGGGTTGGTGGTATTACGAAGAATGGGGGGAAGGTGAAGGCGGTGCTGGTGCAGAGTCGGGAGGATACGCTCGTGCCGTATGAACAGTTGGAAGCTTTGAAGGGGCGGTTGGAACGCCAGGGGGAAGGGGTCGTGGAGGTTCGGGTTCCTGAGGCGAAAGGGGACCATAATGATATTTGGCAGGATGGGGGGAGGATGGCGGAGATTTTGTGGGAGGCCGTTGAAGGCTTGCACTAGCATGGTTGGGTCGAGAGCATTGAGAGAGCGTGATGCTCCGGTTTGGGGTCGGTTGTTGGGCGTTTGCGGGGGAATAAAAGGATCTTGAAAGATGGGAGTGGTTCTAGAGATGAATTCATGAATGACCAACAGCGGTCAAGTTGGTCGGTCACAGGTTTCGGCCTCCGAATACTGACATTCAGGGTGTTGAGGGAGCTTGAGACCCTGGGAGGGGAAGCGACGCGCGGGCACATGGCTCACGCCTCAAAGGTAGAGAGTCCCGCCCTGCTTCCTTTAATTAGCACGCGTGATGCGGCGCGTCGCGGGGCAACACCATGCAAGTTTTTGAACTTTCCAGGTTGCTCCTCCATTTTGCGAACCTCAACCCTGATCCCCGCTAAGATTAAGGTAGTTTATCCGAAAGTCGGTTCTGCTGCCAAACCAGAGATCATTGCAAAAATAACCGACTTTTTCGTCAAAGTCAACAATGTCAAACTCGCAACCGCAGACACACCGCGTGTCCAAGCCGTCTGCGCCTGCGGCCGCAAAGGCCAAGACCGAGACCAAACCCAAGGCCAGCAGCAAAGACCGGGTCGAGACCGACGTGCTCATGGCCATCAAACCCGAGCATCTCGCCAACATCGCCGCCAAGAAGAAGAACCACGAGTACCGCAAGTACCGCCTGCGCGACGGCGTCGAGCGCCTGTGGTTCTACGAGACCGCCGATGGCCACGGGAGGTCGGCCATCACGTATGTCCCTTTTTCCCCTTTACATGAGGAAGTGCTGACACCTGCGCAGACACATCGCCGTCATCCCGTCCAACATCCGGCGCACCCCCGGCGAGGTTCCCACAGAGCCCTTCGGCATCGGCAACGACGACTTCAACGCCGGCCGCAAGCAGTCCAAGTACGGCTACCCGATCCTGGAGCTGTATGAGCTGCGCCAGCCCGTCACGCTGGCGGAGATGAAGAAGCGCTGGGGCATGGGCGGTGCCCCCATGGGCTGGCGATACGTCGGCTCAGGCCTGTGGGCGGACCGTTGGGGTCGTGACGAAGACCGGCGCGACGAGAAGGTGAAGAGGGTGTTTTGATAGGTGGGGAATTGGTCGTCTCTTTTGCTTCAGGATTGATACCCAGGGAATAGGTCGCTTCAAAGGCGTTAATGGCGTTTTTTCGTTTGGCCCTTTACATGTCCAAACCCTTCGCCAAGACTTGGTGATGGAGTCGAAATGGAGCCCAAAACAGCAAAAAACATACAACACCGGGGATTCGCTGGTCGTCACCGACCCAACTACTGATCCGGCCCTTAAAAGCTTATCTTTTTAGGGAAGAGGGGTCAAAAAATGGGGGGTTTCGGGATCCGAAAACGGGCGCCTCTTTTCCTCTGTTAGTGCTGTCCGTTATAAGAAAACGGTAACCCGGCTGTGCCCCCGAACCGTCAGCTTTAGTTCGGCATAGGCTGCCAATCAAGCACTTTCATCGGGCAGGCACAGCCCCCGCGCTTATTAGGCTGTGCCGTAGAACTGTTCAGGCTTTGAGCACTGATTGGCTTGGTCTGCACATGCAAGGTGTTGCGCGGTAGTCGTCTAATAAGCCCCATTTGCCCCTCCAGCTCTCAGTCTTCAGTCGGCCCACCACTGCCTTTTCCTCCACCACCGACCGCCGACCGCACAGACAGAATACCATCACCAGTTCTGCCTGCTTGCCTGTTTCCCACCACACAATACCTGCCTATCAGCCCGTGCAGACGGCGAATAGAGGCCCATGGGCGGTCTATACGTGCACACCTTGGCACAAAAGCGAGGCACCACTGCACACCGGCATTGTCTCTCGTGATTCCATCGCCTCGGCATTTTACAGAACATCCAACCATCTCGCAGCCGACCTATTTCCCACGATACCATTCTCGAAAAGCCGAGGATCAACAACCCGGTGGTCGTACAACCATGGGGGTTGACGCGCTGGATCTGTGCCCGTTCTGCGCGGACCTTGTCGACAAAGGGCCTGTAGCAGGTGACTCGACTGCAATCGCTCATCATTCCACATACGGAGCTCTGGTCACTTCAAGCGAGAATTGCGCGTTATGTGTTTGTTTGTGTTCGTTACTCTCTGGGCCCTCTTTGTTATTTTCTGAAGGGGAAACGTGTGAAGAACGGCCTTTTCAAGTGGAACTGGCGGAATACAGCAGCCAATTTAGCCCGGACGTCTCCTGGGGAGTATATGAAGTTGGTGTAAGAAGCCTTGTGGCACCAACGACTGTCAAGGCAAAGTTCACTCTCTCTATCCGCCGTTCAAAAGGTGAGAATCTACAACCATTCGTCGCATATGTCTCCGCTGTTCCGGCTGGAGTTCTCCCTGAACACAATAATGGGCTATTCACCTCGGAGAATTAGCTGACGATGTCTATCGCCTATGTAGGACCAATGCCCAAACTGTCTGCATGGCAAGGCTGTCAGACGACATGGGATGAAAAGCTCCTGACAATCGGGGAGTGGTTGCAGAACTGCGCTCATGACCTCAGTCATACCAGCTGTCGCCCCCAACCATTCGTCCCGTCTCGACTGGTGAGTGTCGGTCTCGACGGGCGGCCGCCAAGGTTGATCCACACGGAAATGGAGAACGGAAACGAGAACATGGAGTATGCCGCTCTCAGCTACTGCTGGGGCGGGCTATTGCCGCTGCGTACAACGACAACGACGCTCGCCCAGTTCACTCAGGAATTACCGCCCCGGTTGATACCCGCGACATTCGCGGAAGCATTGAGGATAACACGCGCGGTGGGAATCCCATACATCTGGATTGATGCATTGTGCATCATTCAAGATGACATCGCGGATTGGCGGCGCGAGGCAGCAACAATGGATAGGGTCTACGGCGGCAGCCAACTGACGATTGCCGCCTCCCATTCTGCCGACAGCTCCGCAGGCTGCTTTCCTCTCACCACGACAGAAGGCAACAGCAGCCGAGACGCCTTGTTCCGACACCGTGGCTCCGGTCGCCGCGTACACTTCTATGATGGCGACGTCCGGGATCGTCCCACTTTCGACAATCGACTTAGCTCGCGGGGCTGGTCGCTGCAAGAGCAGTTGCTTTCCCCACGGGTTGTCTCCTGCCTGCAGCCGGAAATGCACTGGCAATGCCATGGCAGTCATAAAGTGGAGAATGGCTTGTCCTTCGGACCAGTTCGCGACACAGAGACAGATGCTAGAGTCCCGCTGCGCATACCCCGGATGCTGCCGCCGCAGACCGCAACTCCAAGTCCCGTCCGCCTCCGCGCAGCGTGGGAAAAGGTTGTCGAGGTTTACTCCGGAAGGTCACTCACCTTTGAACAAGACCGCATCCCCGCGATTGCCGGCATTCTCCGGCACTTCGCATCAGTCCTGAACGACGAGCCTGTCCTGGGACTGTGGAAGACGACCATAGCGCGCGACATGGCATGGACGCGGCTGTGGGTACGGAGACCCGCCAAGGCACCGGGCGATCCACTGTTGCCCTCTTGGACATGGTTGGCGTGCCCTGGTGCGGCAACTTTCCGGCACTTGAACGAACCCCTTCCTGATGGCCCCTGGAAAGGACTGGTACAAACTGATGCCAAAACCCATGTTCGGCTACTGAGTTGGGATGTGCAGTGGCTTGGGACACCGTACACCTCCCCGCTGAGATCAGCCTGCATTCAAGTCGAAGCACCCGCCATGCTGATTGATATGCGTCCAACCGAGGAAGAGATGGGTGGCGCGTTCAAGGGCTACTACTATCAAGTCTTCGGAGAGAATCTGACCAACACTGCCGGAGTATTCAGATATCGTTGTTTTGGTTACTTTGATCGACAAGATTTGACCGCGTCGGCAACGCACCTGTGCCTGCTATTGTCAACAGGGCGAGACGGTGAGACAGACGAAGTGTATGAGGTGTTTGTTATTATTGAGCCGGTAGGCTTGCCGGAGAAAGGGAGGTATCGGCGTATCGGGGCAGCCCGCCTGACCGGTACAACACCGTCTTTCGACCTTCAGAAGACAATGTCTATAGTCCTAGAGTAGTTCTGCTTCTCATGAGCAGTGTGTTCTTGGGAACTGTAGCAAACATTATGTCGCCAGCCAGTCTCAGCCCGCAAGTTTGTAAGTCAATGCTGTGGAACCTGCCTGGGGATCCGGAGTGTCACAGTTGGCCGGCTGCCCGTTTGTTTTGACGGCGTACCGTCCGTGCACTGCCTCGAGAACCTTGAACGCGAGAGCCACCCAGAGGAAAGTGTTCCCTGCTCGTTGGCGGACTTCATGAGTGACCCCAACCAAAACGCTGTCGTTGTATCCTTTCTTGCACCTGAGGGCGATGAGCTTATGATCGATGTATGCGTTGACAGGTTCCGCCAGATGTTGAGTATCCAGTTCGACAAGGGAGTTGGAAGCGTCCAGGGAGTTGGTGCCCAGATCCTTGAACTCAGCGAGAAGGTCAACTTCCGGTCGGCTAGAAAGTAGCCATTAATCTTCTGGGAAAGAGTAAGGGAAGTCGAAATGGGATGGATGAGGTCTGACCGCCCCTGTACGCACTCGTCAAGCGCATCGACCGCGAGGTACACAGGTGACAGCTGAGGATCCTTCAACATATTCCGAAACGTCTCGGACAGGGCGATGAAGGCATTTTGGTCCCTAAAGAGATATACCCTCTGCAGATGTTGTGAAAGCTTTGTTTGGTCAGTAATGCAGGGAGTCGTTCCCGAAGAAGATCAGATGTGGTCACTCTCGATGTCAGCGGGTCGTTCCGATGAAGACCTCGGATCGGGTCGGTGCGCCGCATCTCACAGTGGGGCTTCTGCGCCGCTGGGCCGCTGCAAGGGCCGGAAAGACCCGCTAAGCACGCGGAACGCCAAGAAGTCGGAATGAGAGACTTTTAGTCTCCAAAAAGAACAGACAGCACGAGGGACTCGCTGGTCACCGACCCAACTACTAATCCGGCCCTTGGTAGCTTGACGAGGGGAGAGCGGACGGGATCCCGTATTTTCTACCAGGTATGGTCGTATGTGGCAGCTTCAGGCGAGCGAGACGCCTTATGATGCACCTGCCCCAGGTCGGAGAGACGGCTTGGCAGGAACCTAACCGCCAGAGAGAAAGTGGGTAAGCACCTCCTTCCCGTCCTGGATGAGAGTCACGGGTCTGACTCAATGCTGGCCAAAATTACAGTATCCTAGACCGTCCTCGTAACGTCAAGGTCAATGCTGATTTCGTCTATTGGTTCGTGCCCCAAAAGACGACATCTCATCAACTCGATGCTGCCAGGACATGGCAGGGCCTTTCATCTACATTATGGACAGGGGCAACGCTTTCTTTCTAGTCTTTTCCTTTCTTTTCTATAGTTACCTAGATTTTGGCTTTGGTTCGAATCGAAAATCTGGTTAACTAACTCTGGAACGGAGCCTCATGATCTGGTCACAACCTGGAAATCATGCAGTGGCAAGTTCCATGGCTACCTTATCATACCGTAAGTCCGAGCAACGAAAATTGCCAACGTCAAATTGACCCAAGCCACAGGCAGTCAGGTAAACAGACTGATGTCACCGAGATAACAATGACGCCCGGACAAAGCAGTTATTTGTTAACCGTCTGCTTCCTCTTTGTCCGTTATTTATGGCCAGACAGAACCGACCATGTGCCGCCATTGTTCATCTCCCCAAGGCTTTCCGCGGTACCCTTCCATCAACGTCCAGCAGATCTTTCCAACGGCTCGTCAACAACCTGATCACTCTCCAACCCTGCGACGGACTTCACAATGCCCCCAAAGCGAAAGTCAAACTCTCCCGGGCCGCGCGCCGCCAAGTCGAGTCGGACCTCCAAGGCCTCGACTCCGGGGTTGTCGGCGCGGCAGAGTGACACGGAAGAGAGCGACCAGGAAGACGCGACAAACTTCAGCATCGATGATTTCCCCTACATTCTCCCCCCAGGCGTCGCCGACGCGGCTTCCGCACACTTTGAGCCCGCGCACGAGCGAGACTTCACCGCCCTTACCTTGAAGCGCGACCACCCGAACCGGCCCTTGTGGATCGACGGATGGGGGAAGATAACTCTCGAGAATTTCCACTGGCAGGCGTCGCGCGCGCAGGATTTCCTGATCACAGTGGCCGAGCCGAGGTCGCGACCGTCGTTGATGCACGAATACAAGCTCACGAAGCATAGCCTCTACGCGGCCGTCTCGGTCGGGCTGAGCACCAAGGATATCGTCTCCGCGCTGGAACGCTTCTCCAAGAACGGCTTGCCTCCCAACGTTATCGATTTCATCACCGAGTGCGGCAGGAGTTATGGCAAGGTCAAGCTGGTGCTGCGAAACACCAAGTACATGCTGGAGACGACCGACAGGGCCCTACTCCAGCAACTGCTCCAAGATTCAACCATCCGCCGCTGCCGAGCTGAGGGCGCAGAAGCGACGCAAACCAAAGCTCCCACCATGGCGGGCCTCGTCATTGCCGGAACCAAAGACGCTGCCGGACTCCGCGAGGCCGCAGGCTTGAACCAACCGACTTCCGAGCCCCAGCAGTCCGGAGGCAATATGACGGCAAAGAACTTGTCCAGTCTGCTGACCGACGACGACGACGAAGAGACCGGCGAAGCCACCCACGTATTCGAAATCAAGGACGAAGAAGTCAGCACCGTCACACAGCGGTGCTTGAAGCTGGGCTACCCTGCACTCGTGGAGTACGACTTCAGAAACGATAACGTCAACCCCGACCTCGACGTCGACCTCCGACCGGCAACGCAGATCCGGCCATACCAGGAACGGAGTCTCAGCAAGATGTTCGGCAACGGTCTCGCAAAGAGCGGCATTATCGTGCTGCCCTGCGGAGCCGGCAAAACACGGGTGGGCATCACAGCAGCGTGTACGATTAAAAAGGGCGTCGTCGTTCTGGCCACGGGTACCATGGCGGCCATTCAATGGCGCGACGAGTTCATCAAATGGACCAACATCGACCCCCGCAACATTTCGATCTTTTCCTCGGACCAAAAGACTCCTTTTTACCAGCGCCACGGGAGTCATTGTGACGACCTACTCGATGGTGACCAACAACCGCAACCGCGCCCGAGATTCCGCCAAAATGATGGAGTTCCTCGCCAGCCGCGAATGGGGCCTGATGCTGCTCGACGAAGTCCACGTCGTGCCCGCGCAAATGTTCCGCCGCGTCATTGGCTCCGTCAAGGCCCATTCCAAGCTGGGCCTCAAGGCGACCCTGCTCCGCGAGGACGACAAGATCGACGACCTCAACTATCTGATTGGGCCCAAGCTGTACGAAGCCAATTGGCAGGAACTGTCCCAGCAGGGACACATTGCCCGGGTGCAGTGCGCGGAAGTCTGGTGTCCGATGCCATTCGAATTTCTTCACGCATATAGGAAGGCCGAGTTCAAGAAGAAGCCCCTGTTCAGCGCCATGAACCCGAACAAGTATCAAGCTTGTCAGTATCTGATCAAGTACCACGAGAGCCGCGGCGATAAAATCATCGTCTTCTCCGACAACCTCTACGCCCTCGAGGTGTATGCAAAGAAGATGATGAAGCCGTTCCTTTGCGGGAGTACCAGCATCGCCGAGCGCACGCTTATCCTCGACTACTTCCGTAACTCGCCCGACTGCAGCACGCTCTTCCTCTCAAAGATTGGCGATACGTCGCTCGATCTCCCCGAGGCAACGGTCTTGATTCAAATTTCGGCGCAGTTCGGCTCTCGTCGTCAAGAAGCCCAGCGTCTCGGTCGAGTGCTGCGGGCCAAGCGTCGTAATGAGGAAGGTTTCAACGCCTTCTTTTACTCGTTGGTGTCCACCAGTACCATGGAAATGGGCTACTCGGCCAAGCGGCAGGTCTTTCTGGTGGACCAGGGGTATGCGTTCAGGATTATCACACAGCTGAAGAACATCGACCGCACCCCGGACCTGGAATTCACCACCCCAGAGGAGAGGCTCGAACTGTTGAAGAGGGTACTGGTCGAGGCGGAGAGCAAGTCGTGGAAGGAGGAAGAGGAGAAGGAGGCGCGGGGCTTGCGATCAGAGGGGGACCTGTTCTACAGCGGCCACGGCAAGCCCGCAAAGAAGGGGGGCCCCGGGGGTAAGGGGACGGCGGGCACGCTGGGCAAACCCAAGGAGAAGCCCGCTCAGAGCGACTTTTTCAGGGCCATGGCGAGGGAGAAGAAGCGGGTTAAGAAGGAGAAGGAACGGCAGAGGGAGATGGGTGACGGAAGCGACTGATGGACTGCCCGACCATCTCCAGAACGAAACATCGAACATCGGCCACGGCTGTTGGGTCCAGAAGGGACCCGACTCCGACAACACTGGAAACGGGCAATGGAAATTGCCTCGAGACCGTGGTCACCCTCTTGTCCGACGGCAATGCGCGGAGGCGCAACAAACCGTGAGCCCTCGCAAGCTCGACTCTATTGCCTCTCGAGTGACGAATACACGACCGCCTCCTCCTTTCGAGCCATTGGCAGCTCAGCCTCTCTGTACCCACTCAATCAACCTTGCGACTGCAGTCACCTTCCTCCTTCGTTCCCAAGGGATCACAGACACGTCGTCGCCAAGCCTCATGTTCAACAGCTTCTCCATCGCATGTAACCCTTCGTCTCTCCTCACCGGGTCAGCATTCCACCGTCGGGTCAGAAAGCATCGACACATCATCCATCTGGCAATTCGCATGTGAAGAAGACGGGTGTCCGGTCTCCAGCTCCAGCAACGAGACTATAAAGGGGCAGCCTCACCAGCTTCAGCTTACCTCGTTGCCAACCCAAACGCGCACACACACAGCAAACAGCACCTTTCCCAAACACACAAGATGCAACTCAACCTCCTCCTCCTAGGCCTCGCCACCGCGGCCATGGCCATGCCCGCGCCCTCCTCCGGAGACAACGCCGTCGAAACCCAAGACGACACCCACATCACACGAAACACCCACATCACCTCCCCGCCCATCGACACCCCAGAAGACGACACCCACATCACGCGCGACACGCACATCACCTCCACCTCCGACCACGATGACTTCCACAAAGAAGACACATCCCTGACGGCCCGCGCCCCGCCAACAAAGTGGGAAGCCTCGGGCGGGTGCCGAACCGATTGGGGCGGCAAGTGCCTCAACAAGTGCAAGGCCGAGGCCAAGGAGAAGGGGCAGACGTGTAAATTGGGGTCGAATATCTGGAAGTCGGATTGTTGGCTTGGGTGGAGTGTGTGTACTTGTTATTGTAAGAGGTAGATTATTTACCTACCTCGCCTGTCCTGTCTACCAAGCAAGGGTGTTAGTCGAGGTAAAAGAGAGGGGTGAGGTAAAGGGGTGGGGAGTTCAGGGCGGTTGGTTGTGAATAGGGGCTGAAGGCAAAGGAAAGGGTCTTGGATAACTGCAATTGTTTCAGTCTTTTGGAATGATGCAGACGTAAAATTAGACTCATACGGCAGGCAAAAGTCAATGAGTGAGGAGAGTGGAAGTAACTTAATACATGGCTGTGATGTTGCATACAAGACCTCAGAGAACGTGAAGACCAACCGAGACAGCATATGAGCGCCTTTCCTCAGGGATATCAGCAAACACCAACACCTCAGCGGTCAATGAAACCTGACTGCTTTGATCGATGATAATACATTCAACAGCTTGCGCTATTCACGACATCGCTACGCCAGCTGGTATACCAATGCCTGCCCGTCTATCCAGACCATACTTTGTATATCCTGCTCCCTTAACCCTATTCAGATCTTACTCCTCATCCCCATGCATCCCCGTCAATCCCTTCGCCAAGCCATGCATCCTCCTGCCAAGCAAATCATCCGTGCTGGCCAGCTTGTTCAAGGTCTTATCATCCTCCTCCGCTTTCGCCCTCGCCCTTTTCCCAGCAGTCTTCTTTTTCCTCCTCGCATTCCCCCCACTGCCGCCGGGCGCACCATCTTTGCCGTGATCAGCATGGCCTTCCGCGTCGCTGCCAGCAGGCGAGTGGCCACCTTCATGGGTATCACCTTTCCCAGGAAACTCTTTCTTGTCCTTCCCACCCTCTTCAGGCTCCCCCCTTTCCTGTATACGCCCCGCCTCCTCAGCCAGCCTCAAACTCTTCGCCCTCAACCTCGTCATACTCATCATCTCCAACGGCCTCTCCTCATCCCCACTCGACTCCTGTCTATAATGATACCTCTCCCTTTCCCTTTCTTCCCCTTTCCCACCCCCACTCTGCTGCTGCTCCCTCCTCCTCCTCAACGCAGCCTCCCTAAACACCTCCCCCACCCACCCCGCCGTCCGCTCAATCAACCGCCACGCAGGCGGATACACCCCCGGAAACTGCAAAAACCCATGACTGATCCCGGGTATCAGCGCCACCTCGGCAACAGCCTTCTCATCAAACCCCTCCGTCAGGGCATCACTATCCCTGTACTCCAACCTCCGTCCCCCGCTAGCCATCATCGCAGCCTTGACTCTTCTCAACCGCCCCGCGAAAATGACGGTGTCGTCCACGAGCGGGTCGCGCTCGCCTGTGAGGAAGTATGTCTTGGGGAATTTGGAGAGGAGAACGTCTGGAGCGAGGATGGGGGAGAGCAAATAGTCGATGGAGAAATCGGGCCGGTTGTGCGGGCCGATGTAGAGGATGATCATGGCGCGCATCATTTCGGGGGTCAAGACGCGGTCGTTGAAGTAGGAGATCATGGAGGATGTTGCGAGGCGGGTGCGCATCGGTTCGGGGTGGTGGGAGGCGCCTGGGTGGGGGGTGCTGCAGGTGGGGGCAGGGGTTTTGTTGCTGATGGGTAGAGTGGTGGCTGCTGGGGACGGGGGCGCTGGAGGGGCTTGCTGCACGTGGCTCCATGTTGTGGCGGCCGGGTGGGCGTACTCGGTCGCTGGGCTGCGGACGTGTTCGGGGGCGGTCGTCGCTGAAGAGCCGGCGGCGCCTTGCTCGCTCGGAGAGAGGTTGGAGCGTGGCTTAGACGACGGCTGGGACTCGTCCTCGTCGTCGGACTGGTGGGGGGTGCCGGCGAGGCGGTTGTACTGCGACCTCTTCCGCTGGATGATGCGCCGGTTGGTCCCGCGCATGCGGCGGTCTTGGATCAGCGCCATCTGCTCGTCCGACATCCAGCTGCCGATATTCATGTCGAGCGCGGGGTAGAACAGGATGAGCCCGTCGGGCACCGGCAGGTCCGTCTGCCCCTGGAAGCGGCGCACGGGCGACGAGCCGCTCTCGATGATCATCAGCGTTGTCGACGTTGCCAGCGTCCCGCCGGCGCTGTCACCCGTGATGACGACCCTGGGCACTTCGTTCCCAGACAACCCGATGCACCTACCACGGGTTTTGATGATGGTGGTGTAGACGTCGTAGCACTCGTTCAGCGCATAAGGATACGGATACTCGGGGGCCTTCTTGTAATCCAGACTCAGCACCGGCAAGCCCGTCTTGGCAGCCCAGGCGAACAGCTTGTCGTCGTTGCACCTGGGATCCATGGCCACAAAGCCTCCGCCGGGAATGTCCAGGATGATCTTGTTGTGGTTCTTGAGATTCGATAGCGGGCCGTCAAAGTACAGCCACGCGGACACGGGCTCGGTGTAGTCGCTGGCGGCAGGGCGCGGGATTCTGACCTGGCGGGGCGGCCACTTTGTGAAGCGCGGGCGGATCAGGCCCTGAAGGAAGCGCAGGTAGGGCGACTGGCTGCCCTTGTTCCAGCTGACGCGCATATGCTCGACCGTGATGTTGGCGCGCACCTTGCGCACCTTCTCGTCGGCCTGCTCGGCGGCGATCAGGTAGAAGAGGGAAAAGACGATGCTGGCCAGGTCGCGCAGGCGCCTGTTGCCAATCTTCATGGCCGTCCAGAAGCCGGCGTCGAGGGCCGTCAAAACCCAAGTGGCGCGGAAGTATGTGGCATCGTACATATTGGACAAGGGATCGGGGCTCGCGAGTCCGACGAGGGTGCTGAAGTTGCGGGCGGCGTAGAGGTAGATCATGGTGATGACGACCGTTTGCCACGCCGTGAGCCTCCTAGAGAGCATGCGCGACAGGGCGCGCAGCACCGGCGGGCCATGTTTGTTACCTCTGTCTACAGTTAGCCGGTATCATGCCATGGAAGGGGAAGAGACGCACTTGACCAGGTAGGCAGACCAGAAGGCCAGCACGGCGAGGACCTGCAGTCTGCGCGACTTGACCGACGGTCGTCCCAGCAAGTGGTCGATCATCTCGGAGTCGGATCAAGGCAGGCAGCGCCGTGCCGGGTCAAAACAGAAAAGACAAAAGCAGAAGAGGACGAACAAGGTCGAGTCAGAGGAGGACAAGCCAACAAAGAAAACCAAAGGTAGCACTGTTGCAGTAAAAGAGTAGTTAAGAAGGGCCGAGTCGAGGCCGCACAATTCGAGCTAATCCGGCCACATGGCACGATGTCGTTCTCCAGCCCGGCTGACGTCCGGAACAGCGATGCAACGGGCATGAATCATGGCATCACGCGGCATTGTTCTCTGACATGTGAAGATGAACGCGAGGGAACCGGGGCAGGCCCGCTTTCTTCGACGCCAGCTGCCGCATTTCCGCGTGGGGGAATCGGGGAACGTGGGGAAGTTGTGGGGACCATCCCTCGTTCCATTGCCCTCGAGCTTCGCAATCTCGACACAGAAGATGTCGGTAGGAGATGGGTGACGCTCTTCATTCAAAATGGCCGCAATTGGAAAATTATAAACCTACTTGCGGCTTTGCCACGGATAGAGGCGGACAAGAAGTTCTTTTGCGCATGTGCCAGCCGAATGTGGAAAGCCGATCCTTGGCTGCCGGACCCCGAGGCCAAACCTGCAGAAAAAGACCACCACAAATCTGCACCACTTCCTTGCTGCAAGTCATCGGGATCACCGCTTTATCATTCTCGACCTTCAAGTGCTTCGAGTGGCAACGGCTACGATACGCGACAGCAATTCAGCGACAACACAGCAGTTGAACTATCTGGCAAAAGCGTCCACTATCGACCAAAGCTTCCCTTGTTGAGCTTCCCTTCTCCATGGCCCGACTGCAGCCGAGCACACAGCGAAAAGAATCCATTTCTGGAGTGAAGACAGCAAAAATTACGACCGGAACGGCCCCGAAGGACAATTCAGAGTGACCGGCTCCTCGGTGTGCAATGAAGGCTTATCACTCTGGTACCCCTGCTTCTTGATCCAGGCGTACCCAATCAAGGTAAGTATGAAGAAGAAAAGAAGAGAAGAGGACCAAGATTTGGGGAGGCGAGCGAAGAATTTATGGGCAACGGCTGCTGGTCTGTGCACACCTGCAATTGCAGAATCAGCAGCGGGCCACAAAGCGGTCCGAGCTCCAGCGAGCAGGAACAGAATGCAGGGTTAGGGTCTGCTTTTCCCAAATCTCAATTCTCAACCCTCGACCTCAAGTCTCAACTCCCCTTGCTCCCCCCTCACTTCATCTCCCTCACAATTGCGGTTGCTCCAATTTTGACTTCACATCATTGCTGGATCGGGCGCAGTCTACCAGCAACACCAGAGTTTGGGAGACGCGTGTTTATTTTCCGAGAATTGACTCGGTCATGGCACCGCAATGCAGGCGTTTCTCATTTCATTGTGTTAATCGTTGCACGTTACATGATCATCACCGTCATGTCCAACCCCCAGGCGCCTCCTCGTCTTCGAGGAAGCGACCAATTCAAGTCATTTCCAGACACGGCTCGACGACTGTGACGGCCGAAACCCCCATTCATCTCGAAACTCTCGCCACTCTGGAGCAGGACCTGTCATCCGGTTGGCACTACCACCACCGCTGCCCTCAAAGCCATCCCCGCCAGCCCTTGGCTTATCACCCCGCTCAGATATCCTCGCAGTAATCCACCGTGGTCGTGACCGTGACAGTCGGCGTCGGCGCCGTCGTCACAGACCCCGTCAGCCCAAAGCAGGAGCACGCCGAGATGTACTCGGCCGCGTCGACGCAGTTGTCCGCATAGTCGGGGATCGCCGTCGGCGTGACCGTCACCTGCCGGCCCTCGAGCACGCCGCGCTTGTGCGGCGGCGCCGTCGGCGTGGGGAGGTCCTCCTCGTCGACTGTTACGGTGATGGTTCTGGATGCACGGTCAGTCATCTCTCTTTTGCGGGGAGTAGTGATAGATGACGGGGAGTAGCTTACGACGCAGCCGGGGTGACGGTCGTCAGGAGGAAGCTCGCGCAATGCGACGAGCGCTCTGTCAGCGGGAGCAGGCCCGGCCGGGTGCCTGTGACAGCCCGGTTGCAGTTGTTGCCCGCGCAGTGGCGCGGCTCCAGGGCGGCGGCCGCCGCGAGGGAGACGAGGGAGAGGAGGGCGACGGTGAGCTGCATGTTGGCGGTGGTTGGGGACGACCCTTTACACTACTGCTGCGGTGACGAGACGTGGGAAGGGCGAGAGAGACACGCACAGCGGCGCTTACACCCATCCGCTCTTATATCTTGCCCGCATGTCCGTGACGACCGGGGAGCGATCGGGCTGCCTGCACCGTCCGGCCCGCGCGAGGAGGCGCGCAGCCGCATCGGGAAGCTCGGATGGGCCAGCGACAAGGTCAAGAAAGCGCCATGCGCTGAACCGCAGCGACGCACTGCTACGCTGCGACCGGGCGGATCTCGGTCTAACCCGATTCTTCGCCGGAGCATCGCGGGCGTGGTGCAGCAGGATCCTGTGAATGGCGCTTCTGGCCACCTTCCCGAGTCGACCGTCTTGGCCGGGTCTTGGCTGGCGGAGTTTAGAAGGAGCCGCGATGATTTTACCCTCTCACCGAGAGCCGTGGTCCATCACAAGTTGAGATGGACCATCAAATCGAGCCGCATCGCTGGGAACGCTCTTGACGATCTCTGGGTCTTCGGTGAACGCTGCCCCTGCCGATCACCAGCTGAGTGCTGCAGGTTCCCGCCCTTCCGTCCCTCATGAATTGTCCTGCGATTTCGAGACCATAAACTTGATGCGGGGTAAACAGATACATGGGCTGATGGATGTGACTTTGATAAAGCTCGCATGCAACGCTCTGATAGCTGAGGTGGTCCAGATACCCGGCGGCTATGCACGATGTGGAAGGTGACGGCCATCGAGTCTTCCAGCCTCGCCTCGTTCAACGCCTGCCGAACCCAGCAACCGGGAGAAGTCGATGGCGGACCTGCGTCGTCGGCTATTTCCATGCAGAACGGGCTGCTGTTGAGGGGTCGATGTGTTTCTGCTCTGAACTAACAGGCAAGGGCTCATACCGACCAGTGCTGCCCTGCTTGCTGTGCTGTGTTCTCGATGATGCCACAACTCTGTCGTGCTAGTCTTTCGTAAGCATGGGAATGGGACCCAAAGCAAAGCCTTCAAGAGAGTCCAAGGCCTTCTTCCTTTACCACGCCGAGAAGCGGGAGGAGGAAGCACCATCCACCATACCGAACCAACCGATTCGCACGGCAGCCAACCCCTCCGCCGGGTGCATCAATAAATCGGCAGCCAAGAACGGGGAGACGCAGCCGGATAAAGTGCTGTAGGAACACCTGCCCGTGAACCGTCAGGCGAGCTCTGCAGCCTCCCCAACCGCATCCTGGAGTAAAGCCAAAGCTGGTTGGATACCACGATGAGCTGAAAATAGATCTTGTTGACAGAGGACCAGCTCGCCTTCTTAGTTCAGATTCATAGAGTGACACGGAGTTTCTCTTACAGGACACTCTTCACCATCCCTTCCCGCCAGGACAGATACGCTCGAACTCAGTAGGAAGTATACGGTGGCTTGACCATGGCAACTTCAGTTGACCTGCCTGGCGAAAATGCAAATAGAAAGAGATCGAGAAACTCTCATTGTTGTGCCCTTGATACTCCTGCCAAGTTACTCCTGCTCATGTAGATAGATAATCCCTGCCTTGACTCAGACTCAGAACTCCCAGGATGAAGTTTGAAGAAGTAAAGGCAGAAAAGACACTCCCGTCATGAAGCCAGCAGAATAAAATAAACTTTTCCTCCATATATGCGTGTACAATGTTTCCTGAATCCAACCCTGCCCCAAAGACTCGATGGTTGTCAACAATAATGCGGATGACCAATGGAAACAAACCAAGTATGTCCAAGTAAAGACAGTCGACCAGCACGCTCGTTGACTCGCTGCCGTGTCAAGATGGGTATCCAAAACATATAACCAAAGAAAAGATGTAAAAAGGGAAGAAAGGTGGAAGGGAAGAAACAACAAAAAGAAAGATGAAGAACAAAAACAACTTCAAACATGCAGTCATCAACAGCATCATCATCACCCACCACCCTCATCTCACCATTTCACCCCTCACCCCCCAACCCTCAACCCTCAACCCTCACACTCCCCTCCCCTCCTGCTGCCCCTGCGGCTGATACCCTCCACTCACATCCCACTGCCCATCCAACCCAGCCGCCGTCTGACCCGCCTGCTGATCCCTTCGCCCATAATACCCATGCATCTCGGCCGCCTCATCCAGCGGCGTCAGGCCCAGTCCCGCTCCTCCACCAGCCTGTGGTTGTTGCCCTTGCTGCGGGACGCTGCCACTCCTCTGCCTCACATGGCCCCTCGCGCTCGCGCTCGCAGCGCTGCTTGACCTGCTCCTGACCCCTGCGCCAACACCGGTAGTATACCCTGTCCCGGCCCCGGAATTATATTGTTGTTGTGGTTGTTGTGCACCACCGGCGCCGTCCAGTGTACTAGGCAACTCGACAAACCCCCCAGACCCATCCAGCTCTGATATCCTCCCTCCCCTAACATCGCCAGCACCAGCACCACCACCTACGACGGCAGCACCGCCTACAAGCGGACTGAGCACCCCAGCACCATTCTCACTCCCATCCGCCGATAACTCACTAGCGTTACTCTGCTGCCGCCAGTGGGTGTACGCATACGGCCGGTTCTGCTGCTGCCGCTGCTGTGTGGTGGCATCGTCCACGCTCCCGCGTATTAGAGCGGGTTGCATGGGCGACATGTTCTGCTGCTGCCAGGCGGCTGCGCCGGGAAAGTTCTGTACTCGTCCCGTAGGATCATCAAAGTACCCACCAGCGGCGTTCGAGTCCGGGCTCGCGTGGCGGTCAAACATATTCGGCGACGGGGTGTGGGTGTAGCCCGTCGAGTCAGATCGGCCACGAGCATTATTCTGGTCGCCCGGCTGCGGTGTACCCGCTGTACTGGTGTTGTTGGGAATCTGCATAAGCGGATCCACACTCATGTCATCCACATCTGAGTGCAGCTGGCGGCCGTAGTGCTCCATCTGGGCCTGGGACTGGGACCGTGTTTTCTTCCCCGTGGACGAGCCGCGCTTGGATTCGATGACGTCCTCGACCTGCTTGAGGCGGCGGATGATGAGGAAGGCGGCGACTATCACGACGATGAGCAGGCCGACGACGCCGGCAATGATGCCCCCGATCGCGCCGCCGCTGAGACCGCCGGAGGATGAGCTGGATGGGGAGCTCGCGGGGACTTTGGGGACGCTGGTTGGGATGAACTTCGCCGCGACGCCGGGGGTGTCGATATAGTTCGGGGGAGGAGTCGGCGTGGTGACGGTGACGGTCGACTTGGTTGATGTTATGGTCTCGCTGCCGGACGTGGTGGTGATCGTTTGGAGGATGGTGGTCGTGACCGGTTCTGTTGAGTAGCACGCATTCGGCGCACATCCCATCCCACTCATACAACACCCGTAGTTGGCCGAGGACGGACAGAGGAAGTAGTCGGCTGGACACTGCGTGCTTATGTGGGTGACGCCGGCGGGCGCAGAGCAGTTGTCGTTTGCGCAGACATAGCCGACTGGACAGCAGCCCACTAGATTCGTCGCATTAGATCAGGCATTGCTAATGGCTGTTAGAGAAAGCGCTCACCTTGACCGTTCACCGGCGCGCAAGCAAAATATCCAGCCTTCCCACAGGCGGTCGTCGGCCCCGCCGTTGTCGCATAACATGAGTCGACGGCGCAAGCATACCGCGAAGGACAGCAACCGCCGCTCAAGGAGGCCGGACACGAGGTGTATTCGGCCGAGCAGGTGCCCTCGTCCCGGCGCATCGGGTGCGCAGTCACCTGCGCCTTTGGAATCCTATGGACATCCTTCCATTGCCTCGGGGGATGCGATCCCGCTGCTTCCCTTCCCAAGAGCGCAACGACGAGGAGAACTGCGCATGAGGAGCAGGACCAGACACTGCTGGGCATGGTGGCCTCGCCGCGGACTCGGTCCGCTTATCGAGCTTGTCGTGGCGCCGGTCGCTGGGACGGAGTATCGCAATTGGAAATCGGACTCGGACGGGAGCGTGCAGGTGTTGCAGCGGGTACGGGTGTGAGGCGGCTTGTATATGGGCGCACGCAGCCGGATCGCTTGTTAGTCGTCGTCGGTCTCTCGATTGGGCCTGGGGGCGGGATGGCGAGCGCGACAAGCAGAGTTGGGCAGGCAGCCTTTTTTTGTTTGCGGGCGGGGGCTGTGAGTCGCGGGCGCCACCACTCATCGATGCCGCTCCCACGGCGGTCGGGGGTTTTGCAGCGTAAGCCGGGGTCTCACTGCATCCACACCAAGCCCGCCCAGCCCCAATGTAGGGCTGAGAGAGCCAAGAGAGTCTGAAGAGCTTGAGGCACAGGTTTACCTACCGACTGGCTGCTTTTTGGGTATGAGCTGGAATCGATGCGTATCAAGTTGGGCTGAAGCGTATCAACAACCTTTTGAGCAGCCAAAAGCGACGCGCAGGCACGCGGAAGCGATCGCCATGCTTCCCGCTTGACGGAGCGCAGGGATGTCTGCGGGCTTGCCCGTCTGCACTCTGCAGCGCTTCGCACAACCCGGCAACCTCGAAGCCATGTGCGTGGCCGGAGCACAACTGAGGCTCTCAGAAGTGTGGCCGTGTCAGCATGCCAGTGATTGGCCCCTCGACGAGGTGTTCGTCCATTGAGACTCCATTCGCCCCCAAAGCGAATCGACCAGCTTTGGAGGGTTGCGTGCGATGAGCTGCTTATCCCCACCAAGACTGGACGGCGACATCGAAGCGGGATGGAGGGACGGGCGAGGCCACCAATGACGGCGGACGTGGTCTGCTTGCCCAGCACCAACTGCGCCGGAATGGCGACTGGATTGAGGAGGTGCATGTAGGACAGGGGCGGGGTGCCGTCGGGGGCCGCTGATGCATCTCGGTATCTGCGCAGAGCAGCGAAGTCGTATGAATAAATGGAGAGAGCCACAGCGGCTGAAGAGGCTCGTCCCGTCGGGAGTCACTGAGCTGGCACGACCTGTGTCGAGGCCAAGGTCTCGCGACGATGTTCGTCCTCGACATCATCTGCCTTGGATGCCGGCTCGCTGCGTCCACGGAAAAAGAGTGCTGCGTCTGTTTGCGCAACCCGATCCCTCACACCCTTCACGTGGAGACCGGGATCGGTTGGTGCAAGTGGCGTCGCAGGTCGCTGAGATGTCGCTCGGCCCGGACTGCTGTAAGGGATCGCATGGTGGCGGCCACGCCAATGCAGGGCAGCGTCGGCGTTGTTTCACCCACCATCGTGTTTGATTGCTGGTGAGGCTTTCCAAAAACGAGCACAAACACGGAAGCTTTTGACCAGCTTGGAAGTTGGAATGGAATGTCTGGAGCATCCTGGTCTCGCAGCTGGCAAAATCTCGGCTCGGCTGCCTAGCAGTGGAGCCTCAGTCGGCTGAGGTAATCGCCCCGCTTCGGTTCCTGGAGGGTCCACCGGTTGCGCACAAATCGCAGTGAGTTGTTGAGCTTGGACCGCCCATCTCGAACGCCCTTCCATGCTGCTTCCATTCCATGACAATCGCTGACGATCGGCGTGCCTGGGGTCCAGGGCGTTGATGCGGGGACCTGCGCACATGGCCGGACTTGGGATGTCGCTTACCACACTCCCACCCGACTCGCAGAGAGCAACTCCGAAGACCAAGAATCAGCCTTCCCCGATGTAATATCCGGCACAAATCAGAAAGCTCCGGTTCCTGCGGTATGATCGCAGAACCTGGCTCCTCATCAATCCTCACCTTTGGTACTCCGTAGCCGGGGAGGTGTGTGTGTGAGTTTCAAAATCGGACACGAGCAAACATCATTGCTCGCGGTGGAGACCTCGAAGCTTCATCCCTCGAAATCGGCGCCGTTGGAGTCCAGACCAGACGGTAGTTGGGCCGCCATCCCAACTTCTGCATGACGCGCCAACCACTAACGTTTTTCGCCGGATCAGGAATGCTTGACCTTGGGGAGGTGCCATTCCACGCGGCAGTCCCCCTCCCACACGCGCACGGCACGTCCCCGAAACACAATCACCACGCCCGAGGTAATGCCTTGCCTAAACTGCTGAATCGTGATGGAAGCAGCGGCTTCATTAGAATACGACGGGGTTGACCTCGGCACGCCCTGCTTGCTCATCAGTCTTGGGCTCATTGGCCTCTCACTTTCGGAGAAGAGACCGTTCGCCCAGAATGGGACCGGAGACGATACCCTGCTGCCCCGCAGATTTCTCCGCAATCCCACCGGGCCATGAGGCTAATGACAACCTCGATTGGTCACGCATTGTCGACGACCAGGGACCAGGGACAGCCGGAGCCTGGATGTGTCATGTGGGTGCGGTGTCCACCACTTCCCGGGACCTTCACCTTGCCTCGAGCCCTTCATCAACGTCCTTCACGCCGTCGATTCTGGCAACTGTCGCTACCACTGCCGCTCTTGGCCCGTCATCTAAATACCCCAGCCTGACTTGGTCTGACACCGGTACTCCGTACCTGTCGCTCGTTTAAGTTTAAATTTACGCCCTGCCCCGGCTCGGTTTCGGCAGCCGGTGAATGCGGTCCCTGGAAACAGATCGAAGGAGAAGTGAAAATCGAGCAGCAATCGCCCAGCATTGCGCCAAGGAGGAGACACCCGAGCAAAGTGGCATATAAGCCTCTCCCGCTGCTCACACCGCTGTCCAATGGGGGAGGGAGGACACCGGGGGCAGCCATTGTCCGTTGAGGAGCACGATTGAGGAGCCAAGTTCTCGAGACATATCAAGAGGAGCCAACCTGACGACCGGGCAAACGCCATCATGTTGCTGTACACGAGAGTTGCCCCCCCGAAACAGCCGAAGAGGCGATCGAGAGGAGGTACGTTGAACCACGTTGCCCCCTCTCAACGGCCTCGCAAACAAACCCCTGAGGGCTGTGGGGACAATATCATCATGTCCAACATGTACTAACCACTCGCCCTCTCTGTTTAGGTTGCACATATTGGTACGTCATCCCTCCACCGGCTGATATATCCCACTCATCTGCTGTCCATGAGCCCCTTTTTCTAACTGTCCATGAAGCAAGGAGAAGGTTCGTCAAGCAGGCCCATCACGAAGACCCTATAGCTGTGCTGGCTATCAACTAACAGACGCTGCAGAAAAAGAAGTGCGATGAACAGCGGCCGAAATGCAGCCGCTGCGTCGAGCACGCTGTTGAGTGCGCCTACGAGGCCGTGAAGCCGCGGCAGCGGAGGCGGCGCGAGTCGACAGCCTCGGCGAGCACGTCTGGCCTGCAGTTGATGTCCCGGAGATTCTCAGAGGTCAGCCATTACAGCAACGGGACCGACTTTGGGCGCGAAGCCGGCATCTTCCAAAATTTGCTGTCATATTGCCTCGACGACCCCGTTCTCCTCAGCCCGTCCGACAGCAACTTTGAGGGCATTACTTTCCCAGCCTATTCCACGACCGAGCTTTTGGAGAGCCATGAAGAGGATGCTCCTCAAGAGAGCAACCATGCCCCAGTCAGCACCGCCGTGGTCCCACGAACCAAGTCGTTGACTCCGGACCTGGCCATGATCGCACCGTGCCCCGTCGGCTCCCCGCTGCTGGACTTCTCTGCGCCGACCTTCTCGGAGTTCTCAGACAAGCAGAACCGCAGGGCTCTGGTGGACCACTTCTGCAACGTCCTGTCGCACCTCATCGTCTTCCGCGAGGAGACGGGCAACCCCTTCCAGCAGCTGGTGCTGCCCCTGACCCACGGGAGCTCCCCGGTCAAGTACGCCATCTTTGCGCTGGCATGCGCGCATCTGGAGTACCGGGGCGTTGAGAATGCGGAGAAGTCGCTGTACTTCCACAACATGGCTATCCGCGGCGTCGCGCAACTGATCCAGAACAGTAGCAAGGCTAACCGTAATGAGATCTTGGCTGCGATTATGCTCCTGGTGTACTATGAATGCGTGAGTTTGCCCGTCAAGGCACATTGGGATATGGCTGACGGGTCACAGCTTGTCCAGAAAGGCCACTCCAACATTGTGGCCGGTCATCTAAAAGGGGCTCTGACCATAATGGGCACCGCCCCTGAACCGGCAGACTCGACCAGTACCTTCTTGGAGCGTGTACGTTGTCGCCTTTTCTCAGTGACATGGCAACCCCAGGCTCACATAACGCAGGCATTCCGCTTCTACGACGTGATTTCAGCCCTCTCCAACGGCACCACGCCGCTGTCGCCAGCGCCCACGCCAGGCTGCCTCCAGCCCCTCCCTCCGCTCGGCGCCCCCTCCGTCTCGCCGCTCTGCAACGTCGACACGCTCCTCGGCATGGCCACGACCCTCTGGCCCATCATCCACCGGCTCGCCGGACTGCGCTCCCTCAAGAACGAACTGCAAACCGCCGTCCGCTCCAATCAAGCCCCGTCCAAGATCGCCGTCCTCCGCACCGAGTTCGAGTCCACGGCGCAAGCCATCGAGACTGCCCTCCTGCAATGGCAGCCCCAGCTGCCCGCAGGCTTCATCCCCACCGACGACGACGCCTCCCTCGACCCCGAACCGACCGCTACCAACCCCACCCCGCAACCCACCGACACCACCACCACGACCATCCCTCTCACCCCAACCGACCCCTCCCCCGGAACCCCCCGCCTCCCCCCATCAGAACACTCCCGCATCTCCTCAATCCACCACAACGCCCTCGCCTACCGCCACGCATCCCTAGTCTACCTCTACCGCACCGTCCTCTCGCACCCGCGCACCCACCCCTCCGTGCAATCCCACACGCGCTTGGCTCTATCCCACTGTGTCGCAACAGTCAAACACAAAGGCCCCATGTCGGCGCTGCTCTGGCCCCTGTTTGTCTCGGCGTGTGAGGCGCTGAAGGGGAGTAAGGATCGGCAATTGGCGGAGCAGGCTTTTGTGCAGGTGGAGAGGAGGCAGGGGATGAGGAATATTGAGAGGGCGTGGGGGATTGTGAGGGAGGTTTGGAGGCGGGGGGATGAGCTCTCCGAGATTGGGGGTGGCGGGGAGGTGGAAGGGGATGGGGAGGTGGTGGAGGGGGTTGTTATTGGTGGGGTTGGGAGGGAAGATGGTGATGGGGAGGAGTTGTGGCGGCGGGTGTGTAGGGAGATGGGGGTTAGTATTGTTTTTGGGTGAGGTGGGGGCCTCGAGGAGTGAGTGGTGAGGGGTAGAAGGAGGTGGAATTGCTGGGAGAAAAGGGAGGGGGGAAGACAAAGGAGAGGATATTGGTAAGGGAACAAAAGGAAGCGGGAAAAGGGAACAAATAGGGGGAACGGGAAAATAGGAGAGAGAGGAGAGGAGAGAAACTTGGGGGAAGCATGGGAATCAGCAGCAGGCCGGCTGATAATGGGGGCCTCCCTGAGTCTGCAGTCGGCCCTGAACAGGCGCAAAGCCTACGGTATACACGACGTTGTACGCCCCGGGATGTACATTATGCGATGCGGTGGAGGCAATATGGCGGAGGATACGGGGACTCTTTTGGCGCAGTGTCTCGGGGTCGGGGGTTTGGATCTCGGATGGGCAGGTAGGTAGGTACTTCGGGACGGGGAGTTTACTGTCGGTTCCAATCTGGACACAAAGTACAAAAACACAATCCACTAGGGTAATATAGGGGGTACTTGTCACCGAAGGTTGTGGGCCACTCGCTTCATCCTCCGGTGCTATCTCTTCTGGAGTTTATATGCGGCAGTTCCCCCCTCATTCTCTCGATGAAGATGGCAATCCTTGTAGCATCTCTTACAAACTGGGCGAGCTGCAGTAACAAGAGAAAAAACGGCGAGCGCTGTATGTCTCGGGAGGGATGCCGAGTCGCTGAACATGGGGGGCCACTGCCTCGGGCCGGACGATGATGCGTGGTGCCAACAGCCGCTGCATCCGCTCCTAAACCTTCCTATCTCTCAAGGTTTGGTACGTCTCAGCTGGCTGTATGCTGTGGGACATTGAGAAGCCGGTATCGGGACTGGCTGAGCATCTTTTATACGGGTGTGAAACAGGACGCAGTCTCCGGCCACAGCTGATTGGAACTCCGGGTCATGTGAGCGATCTCGGGGAAGACGCTGTGTCTGGTTGCAGTGTTCCTGAAAACCATCAGCCTCTGGATTGCCACCAAGGGCGCGGTTGAGAACAACCAAGCGTGCTCTTAAATTTGGGGCAAGGTTTTTCTACGAGCCAAATCAGGATGAGGTCGCGTGGGTATGTGACACCAACGCTAAAGACAAGCAGACAGGTCAGCGGCATGTTGAGGTGAACCTAAGGTATTGGACTCGTCGGCTCGCTGAGTCGATTTAAAAGACGATAAAGGGTGAGTAAATCTGTAAGTGAATTTGGGGTGATGCTTGATTAGGCTAATTCTGAACCATTGGTGCAGGTCAGTCATCTGAAGCACCACTCGGTTTTCTTGGGGAAGAGGCGTTCTAGGTCAGGGGCTGGTACTGAGTGACAGTTGTTGATCTTGATCCTCTTCTGGTCGTGTGTAACGGGAACGCCCCTTTTGTTTCGCGGGTCCTGATGCTTCGTTGGCAGAAGAACCAACTAGCAAGGCCTCCCACCGCCAAGCATCGCTCATCTGGGACGGTGGATTGGGGCTTGTTGAGGAGCATGTTAACGGGCCGGTGTCTCCGGTCCCTACTGTGGCAGTACGGACGAGGTTCGTGAGGCTGCGGGTTCGTGACATTGCAGAGGAATGGCACCACGGCTGGACATGGTATCCTCGCTCTTCTTGCGGAACGGCCCTTCGGGACGGCCGCGGCTAGCGTGCCACGGGAAAGAATGTCGAGACCCCTCGAGCATCATCCGAGGGACCGCGTCGAGATGTCTGCACCGAGCTTTCCACTATCGACAGAGACACACAAGGCGAGACTGGTATCTTGTTAAATAGCAGGCTCTCCCGGAGCGACCGGGAGGAGAAGCACGGCTGCCGGTGCTGTGCAGAGGATGGGTGAAATTGACCTGATAGGAAGAGTCCGGCCGTGGTAGGATTGGGGTTAGCTTCCGACCCTGCATGAGAAGCATTGGCCCGTTAGGGCATGGGGGCAGACGCGGGACGATAACAAAGGTACAGGTATGCAGCGGGAGACACGCCTTTGCTTCCGTATCATTATGGGTAAAAATGCCCAGATTTTGTCGTCGTGGTGCGTTTATCCTCCTTGCCAGTCAACATTGCTGATGCCATCGCCAACTCTCGAGCCGTAAAAAGATGAAGAGAAGTCCAGAATTGAGGTGCGGGGCAGTTGGAGAGTCTGGGGAATGTGGAGCTGACGATCGGACGAACAGCACAAGTGGGGCCGAGGACCCCGTCATCTCGTCTGCCAGACCTTGGACTTTGCACTCGGGTCGAGCCGATACCAGACCTTTTGCTGACAAAAAGAACCTGAAGGCAGGCAAAAGAGAACAAGTCGCTTTTTTCGCGTGCTCAGAAAGGCAGGCACACACACTTTAATGCCCAGCTGCACGCGCTATTGGCGTCCGTCGGCAGCCCGTCTCCACCCTGCAGCCTCGGCCGAAACGGGTCTGGGCAGATCTCGCAGGAAGGAGACCAGGCCCGCCGTTTCCTGCTTTCCTTTCGACAATCTCGACATGCCCCATCAAAGGGATGCCACCCTCCGCAAGCCATGAGAGGCTGTCCTCGTTGGTGCTGGAGAGGAAAGAGGATGGGTCGATCCTGAGTGCAACAATTTTCTGTCGACGCAAATTCTGTGTAGCTGAAAAGAGGGGTTCACACTTAAAATGACGGGACCACCGCCAGCGCATGCAAGAGACAACCGACGGCCCGGAGCAGAAGCAGATGGTCTCCTACTGCCCGATAACGCTCTCTCTCGATTGGGGTTCGTTTCTCGCTTCCACGCAGCTTGTCAGACAGCCCAACCAATTCTGAGGCATCGCGGCAGTCTCGACCCTCGCCTGTCTCCCGCCCAGCCCAGGCTCCCGTCCCCGTTCCCGCCTTCCCCCCCTCAATCTCGTTCCCCCGCTGTTCCGTCCTCTTTTTTTCACAGCAACCCAACACATCGAAGAGTGAGCGCACCATCGCCGCCACCACCATTTGGCGTGCAACGGCGTTCCAGTCTGGAAGCTTAATTCCAGCCAACCGGCGCCGCCTCACAGCCGGATCGCTGATCCTCGTCCGCCCCAATACTTCCCCGCCCGATTGACAGCCATCCTCCATCCTGCACTTTCTTCCCCAACCTGGAACCCGGCAAAACAAGATGACCTCCTCCTCCAAGGCCATCCGCCTCCTGTCCGCATTATGACCATGCTGCGCGTCTGTTGATCGCCGCAATTGAGCCCCGAGGCCCTGGCATCACCTCCTCACACAGCAGCGCCAAGCCGACTTCAACATCGCCCTCACCACCGGCTGATTTCCCATCGTTCACTCCATCACTATTCAGCCGCCCGGCCATCCCCATCCCCATCCCGTCACCCGCACCTAGGACTCACCTCACCGAGTCCGCCCCAGCGCCGCGCATCGGCTCACCATGGTTTTGCTATGAGGAGCCGCCGACATGACCTCCCCGATCCACGGAGCCCTGCCGCCGCCCAAGCAAATCCGCTTTGTAAACAACCAAGGCCAACCCCCGTCCAAGCGACGGAGGATCAATGCAGCGTACGTCCTTACTTCTCTTCTTTCTCTTGTACTCTGGTCGTGCTATCACAACCCCCGCCCGGCCATCGTCTCTTGTGACGCGCCGGCGGGGTTTCGGTGACAGCACACGGTGGTATCTCCATTGTATGGACACTAAGAGCGCCTTAGATGCTTGACATGCCGCAAAAGGAAAACAAGATGCGCAGGTGAGAAGCCGGATTGCTCCACTTGCAAGAAGAATGGGCATGTATGTCTGGGATACACAGACATCGTGGAGAGGAGGCGGGACGACCAGAGGGACGCCGGTTACGTGGTGTTCAAAACCGAGCCCGGCGACACGCATTCCTTGAGCAATGGCGCTGCCGACGACTATCTGGACGGCGATGACGAGCCAGAACGTCGCCGCTGGAGCAAGCCTGCGCCCCCGACCGCAGGCTTCGTCGATGACGCCAGGTCCAGGAGCGACTCGCGCTCCAGCACGACCGCCACACTAGGTCGGCCTCGGGAGCCCAGCAACGACTGGGACCACGACGTCAAGTCTCAGGGCTCATCCCACGCGAACAGGCACCCCAATGACCCCAGGAACGCATCCTACTCGGACGAGAACCGGAGCTCAAACAACCGCTCGCCTGTCCAGTTCGAACGGCACCGCGTGCCTTACTTCCGGTATTTCGGGCCCACCGCCATCGTTCCGGGCTTCAAGCAGATGGTGGTGGAGTTTTATCGCCACAAGAGACCGAATAGTCGAGGCAATTCCTTCTCGACTACCTCCCCAGGATCTCTCTTGGGCCACGGCGTGTCCCGCAACAACACCTCCCATCACGACACCGCCATCGAGACCCTTGAGAACTTGCCCGTATACGACGTGAACAGCTCCGGCCCGGTCCCCACCTTGATCGTGAAACTTGCCGAAACCTTCTTTTGCCACCTCGGCTGCAACTACCAGTTTCTGCGCAAGGACCGGTTCCTGAAAATGCTCAAAGAGAAGAGGATCGAGCCAATCCTGGTGGATGCTGTGTGCGCTCTCGCTGCCCGTTTCTCCGACGACGCCATCTTTAAGAGACAGCGCGACGGGGAGATGAAGTGCTCCGAGTACGGCCATGTGTTTGCCCGACGCGCGAAGTCGGCCATTGTGGACACCTTCCCTTGTCCTTCGGTTGCCGCTGTCCAAGCCTGCCTGTTGATGGCCTACGAGGGGTTTGGCGCCGACCAGGACAGCGCCTTGTGGATGTACCTCGGCATTGCCATCAGAATGGCCGTCGATCTTGGCCTTCAGAAGATGGAGGGCGTCAAGTACCAAGGTGAGCGGGATCCGTGGTACACACGGTACTGGAGCCGCAAAAGCACCGACGGGGACGACCCGGACAACAAGCATGACGAAGAGACGCTCAGCCCCGAGGAGCAGAAGGAAGTCGAACAGGAACGCATCGACACCTTCTGGGCCGTCTTCGTCCTGGACCGCGTCATCTCCTCGGGAACCGGCAGGCCCGTCACTTTCCGAGACGACGATTATGAGCTGTCGCTCCCGCCGCCGGCGTTCGACCCCCATACAAATTGCCCTGACCCGTTCCCCCCGTTCATCGAGATCATCCACCTATATGGCCGCGCCTCTGACGTCCTCAACAATATCCGCAACGCCAACGACCTCACCGAGGAGAAGATGCAGAAGCTCAAGATCATGGAGAGGGACCTTACGGCCATCTACCAGAAGCAGCACAGCCGCCTCCACTTCAACGCCGTCAACTTCCAGGAGCAGGTCAGTGCCAATCAAGGCACCACGTTCATTCTGCTGCATTTTTGGTTCCATGCGCTGGTCATCATCCTCCACCAGCCGACTCTGCTCACTCCGTTCCATGACCTGAGCCCAACGCAACTGCTGGCCAACAGTCCCGAGCTGGGGAACAGCCGCGAGCTGTCCATGTCGAGCGCAAAAACCATTGCCGATATCCTCGCCTTTGCCGAGCTGATCGACCCCAAAAGCTTGATGGGCAACCCGTTCACGTCACAGCCCATCTACATTGCTGCATGCGCCTTCTTGATGGAGTCCGTCGCCAACACCTCGCAGCCCCCGTCTCGGGCGAACTCACCGGCTCCCGATGCGAAACCTGCTTCTCACTTCAAAGTGCCCGCGGCCAAGCACAACTCGAGCCATGACTCACGACCGGTGAAGCATTCCCTGCTCGCGTCGGCTGCCAACCAGAACTACCAGCGCTGCTACAAGTCTCTCCAGGACCTCAAGCAATACTGGGGTGGCGTGGGGTACATTCTCAACGCTCTTGACCAAAAGTCAAAGGGCATTTGGGACTGCGAGTTCTTTACCCACGAGGAATACGAGGCCATGAAGCTGGCACGACGAGGCGCACTGAGCCGCCTGCCCAGGCTCGAACATCCATCCTCGCCCAGCGTCCCGCCTCTTGCATATTCGCTTACGGGCACCACGAACTCACCGAACTCTAACCTCACAGTCCTCTTTCAGGGGAACCTCGCTGCTCAAGCCGGTGCGGCGGCCGCCACCTCAGCCGGTTTGATACCCCCGCAACCGCAGCAGTCCCCTGCCCCGACCTCTGCGCCAACACCGCCCGGCAACATGGTCTACGATCCCATCCGGCAGAGTACCGTCCCGGAGACGCCGTCACCCTTCCCGCCTGCATATCTGCGGCCCAACTTCTCCGCCGTTCGCTTTGAGCCACACCCGTCCAAAGCCCATCGGCCGTCTCAGTCGCCCGCCATCGGCAAGTCGCTGCTGAAGTACGAGTCGCCGTCCCCGGGCGACATGGACCAGAGAAGTCCGCATCACGACGCCAAACCACACATGTACGGCGCCATGTCGCGACCCAACCACGTCCCAATTCACTCGGCCTACAACTACGGCGCGCAGCAGAACCACTCCCCCTATGATTCGGTGAGCCACGACAGCTCGTCGTCGAGCACGCCAACCGAGTCCGGCATGGGTCAGCAGCAGCAACACACCTCCCACAACAGCCACAACAGCCACACCCACACTCACTCGCACAACCACAACCACCAAGACCACTGCACCGATCATCATCACCACCAACACCACCAGCACAGCAACCCACACCACGACCAAAACAACGGGGGCTACGAAGCAGAAGGAGAAGCACAAACAGATTTCACCCAAAGCGGTTTGGCCTCGGGCTCGTACTCGTACATGATGGCGTCGGCGGGGCTGAACCTGAACCTCCAGGCGCCCATCAACAATGAGCAAATTACGTTCAACAGCCAAGAGGTCAACTTTGACATGCTTGGCCTCCAAAGCGAGATGATGCCGCCTTGGCTGGAGATCCTGCCGGGGGATGTGCTGGGGGAGTTGTTTGAGGGGGGGATGCAGATGCATGTTGGGGTTGGGGGTGGGCATATGGGGTAGTTTATCCCTTTGTTTTGTTGGCTGGGTGGGATCGTACGTGGCGGGGATGTGGTGGGTGTCAGTCGGTCAAGTGTTGAGCTGGCCATCTCATCTGTCTCTTGACTCCTTGTTGTCGGGATGTTGAGCATGGCGAGGGAAAAGGGGAGGCGGGGATGGGTGGTGTGTTGGGCTGGGGCGATCAGAATGGAGGGTACACATCTACATCTCTGCGAACACTTTACTTGCTGGTTTGCTGGATGAGGGTGCGATTGATGGTATTCTTGGTTGGGCTTTGCGACGAGTGTCATGATGCTATGTTGAGTTGTCTGCATGCAATTGGTGGCATTTTGCACTCCTGTTTACATTGCTTGCCAGGATTCATAAAGCCTCTGAGGATTTTATTTCTCGACCTGTTTTCTTTCTTCTTTTACGTTTCTATTATGCCCGAGGACTACTTGACTTGACACACACACCACTCAACTCACCTCGTCTCATCTGGCATGGGTTATTGGAGACGGTTCACGGGCAGGCAAGACGCAAGGGTACCGGTACAGCACAGCATGGCGGACATCTGATGGCCCTGCATCTACACGGCAGTCGAGATGTTCCATACTCTGTTTGAGGAGATGAGTGGGATGGATAAACATGCCACGAAGGGACCTGTTATTATCTGCAGTTTTGCTTTCTTGTTGGGACTGCTTATATACGCCACGCACGCACACCTCACTCACAGACACTCAGCGGTCAATACGTTCTCAACTACATGGTACCTGGCGCATAGGAAGGAAAGGCAAAGGATTGGGACTGCAACCAGAGTAGGGGAGGGAAAGAAGGGCCTGGGGTTTCTAGTTCTGCGTGGGATCTATTTTTAGCCTTTATGAGTGACTGCAGTGGCTTGATATTTACCGTGTCTTCCGTTTGATGCAGGAGTTAGTCGGTAGGGTTCTAGCAAGCAAGCGAGGGAGTTTGTGAGGCCTTTTAATATGAACATTTGTTTGGGTTTGGCATGTTCTCTTGGTGTGTTGTTGCAGGGGTTTAACTGACATCTACACAGTATGAGCTGAGTTGTGTCGAGATCGTGCCTCTTCCGGATCATACCCGGACACAACTAGCCGGTCACTCAGACGGGTATCCAGAGTAAACTCAGAAATGCTTGACATTAAGACATAAAACATTCTATGTACAGGGCCCAAGGCCTGATATGTGTATGTACAACTGAATCGAGAGAGCAACCTCTCCCTGGCTTCCGCCATGCGATGCCCCTTTCCCTTGAGGAAACCCCCAATGCTTCCTTCCCGCGTCTATCCAGTAATAACCTCAACAGTAACTATCCAACCATGTCCCCAAATATCCATATCATATCACATCACCTTGGACCAATCCTCTAGGGTATCCAATCCTCAAAGCTGCGCCTGCGTCTCCCCCAATTTCCTACTACAAAACGCCCCAAAGTACGCATTCAGCGCATCCACCGTGGCACTCCCCTCCTGCAGCGCAACCACCACACCAACATACCCATCCGGCCGCACAACCACGACACCACCCTTCTCCTCATCCAGCCCCATCTTGGCGTGCGCGCAGGCTTTCGCGTCGGGCACGCGGCGGTCCCACCTGTCGTCGGCGTACACATGGTCCCGGTACCGCGCCAGCAGCGGCGGCAGGTCGCGCGCGATCTCGATGTCGGGGCGGCGGGCGGCGAAGACGGTGCAGACGGTGAAGAAGTGGGAGTGGGGGTTGTGCCGCTCGTGGTGGCTTACCCTCTCGATGTCCGGGCGGGCGTAGGCCATGTAGAAGGAGTTCTTCTTGGACATGTTGGAGGCGAGGTCGCGCAGGGCCTGGGAGGTGACGGACGGGTTGCCGGCGAAGACGAAGAGGCGGAAGGAGCCGTTGAGGGGGATCTCCTGCTCGAGGTGGACTACGTTGGCGTCGACGACGCGGGTGACGTCGGCGTTGATGAGCAGGCGGCCGGGGACGAGTTTTGTCGAGGCCGGGTGCACGACGTGGGACTGGGCTGGGTGCGAGGGCGACCAGTTGAGGGCGTTGGCCTTGTAGAAGACGCCGTAGCCCGAGGTGAACTCGCAGGACTCCTTGAAGGTCTTGATGAACTCGTTTTCTTCCTGGCTGCCGGTGCTGGCTTGAGCTGAGGCGGCGGCGACCTCGTTGGCGGCGGGCGGGCGCTGCGAGAAGAGCTTGGCGTACTTGTTGTCGAAGGCCAGCAACGCCTCGGCGACCTCCTTGCGCTCGGGCTCGTACGTCTCGAGGACGCTGCGGTTGGCGAAGCCGGCCTCGACGGCGTGGATCTTCCACGCCAGGTTGAGAGCGTCTAGGAACGCCGTGTTCATGCCCTGGCCGGCCTTGGGCTGTTTGGAGGTCAGTGGTGGTTCTTCATCGCAACTCGTGGGAAGTACTCACGCTGTGGGTGTGGCAAGCATCACCACCGAGGAACACGCGGTGGTCCAGGGTGTACTTGTCGGAAATACCCTGCCCGATGGGGTAGACAGAGTACCATTCCACCCTCTCCCACTCGATCGAGTAGGGCTGCAGGATCCGCTTGGCGGAGGCCTGGACCTCCTCGGCGGTTGCCGTCTTGCGCGGGTTGAAGTCGGGGTCGGTGGACGAGGCGATCTGGATGTAGAGGCGGACCATGTTGTCCTCGCGGGGGATGACCATGATGGAACCGTGCTCAGAGTGGATGGTGCATTTCATCTATACCCATGTTAGGCCGGCGGCTATGATTGCTGGAAAAATTGGTGCATACCTTAATATCGGGGAAGTCGGTCTTGACGACGCCGTCCATGACACCCCAGACGTAGGCAATGGGGTCCTTGTGCTTGATGCCAATCTTGAGCTGGTCGCGGATAAACGACCGCGCGCCCTCGCCGCCGAACAGGTACTTGGCCTTGATAGTCTCCTTGGCGGTGCCATCGACGTGCTCCAGGTCAACCGTGACGGGGTAGTCCGGGTTCTCCTTCTCGTTGGACGTGAAGCCCTTGATGGTCCACGGCCGCTGGATCTTGACGCCGTTCTTCTCGAGGTCGGCGATGAAGACGCGCTCGATTAGACCCTGGTGGAGGAGGGTGGTGAAGGGGTACCGGGCGTCGATGAAGCTGGGGCAGCTGGCCCAGGTGCCGGTCCGGACGATGCCCTTGCCGGCCTTTGGCGGGTCCCAGAAGGCGACCTCGTAGACGCGGGCGGGCTTGTGAGCCATGATGGCCGACTTGAGCCCCATGTTCCGGAGCAGGTCGAGCGAGCGGGGCTGGATACCGTCGGCCCGCCCGGTCGGGGTCGGCTCCGCCCGGTTGTCGATGTGCTTGATCTTGTACCCCCATCTCGCCAGGCAGGTCGACAGCATCAGGCCGACGGGGCCGGCGCCAACAATAACTGCAACGTGTCAGTGGCCTGGATTCGTGAGAGAATAGGAGCGTCTCATCTTACCAATGTCATAGTGGCTGGAGGTCGGATGCCTATCAGTTTGAGACGCCATGGCTCTTTGGGGTATCTCAAAAGGGGAAAATGTGAAAAAGCAATGGCAAGGACAGGCACTGGGTATCTCAAAGGAAAGGGGCAGTGGATGAAGGTATGGAAACCGAACAGTCAGATCAACAGCAACGGGAGGGTCGGGCAAGATATTTGAACCCCGAGTCGTCCAAACCCCCGGGATCCGCGTTTAGGTCCCGAATGTCGGGCCAGGACTACGGACAAGGTACAAAAGGAGCCCATCAATCACCTGGCCAGCCTGTGAAACTCGATGGGGACAGGCCGACCCAGCGGCGCGGCAAGCAGTTCGGGAAGATCTAGGGTCAGCGTCTGACTCGGGGCAAAGGAGAGAGAGCGAGAGCGACGAGCATCTCGAGGCAACTCTCACGGCGGTACATCCCGGTAAGTGGGCAGCAGGAAAGCAAGGGATGCGACCTTGGGACCCTCGCCTTCGGAGTGTTCGACCTCAGTGTGGGGCTTTGCGACGCCGCCATTTCTGCAGGTTTTCCTTCCAGAACTCGCTGCTTGTGCTTGGGTTGAGCTGGCGCGAAGCATGAGGGGGATCATCGGGACTTGGGCACGGGAACCAGCAGCGGGGCCGTTGGGGTTGCCACGGCTCGATGGTCGGGAACCAAAACCGGGGTCCCGCTGGCTTTCCCTGTGAGACTCCACCGGACCGCCGATAGGCGCAGTGAAAAGCGTGCCACGCCAACCAAGATGGCGCTCTGTGTGGCTGCTATTGGATCGGCGCGGTGACCGCCTGCGTCACTTTGCGGTCTCCCCGGAGCGCAGCCGTCAAGCCGTGTGCGCCAGCCGGCGCATCCAGTTGTGGGGTGAATGGAGAACCCAGGGAAACCCCTGGCCCCTTTTTGATGATCGCCTGTCCGCATGCGCGGGCTCGGATACCGGCCGTGATGTGAGCCGCATGGTAACGGCGAGCGGCTTGGAACTCGGTGAGCCCCCCACGTGCTGCGTCTTGGCAGGAGTTTTCGGCGCGCTCTTCGGGAGGCCCAGTTGCTTTTTAACTCGGACAAAGCAGCCTTCCCGTCCTCTGTTGCCGCCGTCCCATGGTTCCCGGGTCCGGACTCGTTTCCGTTGTCTTGCCTGACATGGCCCAGCCCGTGACACGATGACCGACTTGTATCTCAAACCGCGCGTTCGCCATTGACCGTTGTAACGTTATCCCGTGCCTGTATTCGGGGGTGTGTCCCTCGCTCGCGAGTTTCACAAAGCGCATCCGCCAAAGCCATGATGGCCTTGCCAGACGGCCGTACCGAGCACCGGCGACGCGTGGGAGGATAGGGGATTGTCGACGTTGAGCGCGGTCTGTCTGGCGCGTTGTTTCTCGGCTGGCCAGCGACGGCTGCTGCGGATAGCCTCTTTGGCGGCTGGTCAGATCGGCGATTTTGGAACTTCGACGAGATTCGAGATCGAGGCTGTCCAAGCCAAAAGCCAGCGGAGGCATTAGGGACGCCGGTGCATCGCCAAAGTCAGCATCCGAGGCATTCCACGCAATGGCTACGATCGTACCTAGTACAATGGCCGACTTGTGGGAGGCTGTGTTACCATCCTCAGTCGAAGGCATCGGCCGGTTTCAATGGTTGATCATGGTAACGCCTCGGCCGAGGGTGGTTATCGCTTTGCTCTCATCGGTGTATGTTCCATGATCCCGCTGTTCCCTTGTCTGGCAAAATTCGATTGTGGAGTGTGTGCGAGGCTAAGGCAGGAGGTCGCTTAGGGCTGAAGTGCGTGCCATGGTCGTTCCTTCCCGTTGAGGTCAGCATCATGGCGCCGGGCCAGTGGCAGGCTCGGCCCGCCCAAGGGATGGAGTGGCCTGCAGTGGGCTGCTTCCATCAAACCAACTTCCGGCTTTTCTTCAATTGCTGAGAAGACCACCTTGCCAGCCTCGAGGTCGAGGGGGTGAGGATGACCTCAGGACGATGCGAAGCCTAAAAGGGATTGTCGCTTGCTCTCCTTCAACAACTTGAACCCCCAGTTGTGCCTGGATTGTTGGCAAGCGGACAGCGCGCGCAGAGACAGAGATGGGCTGTTATCGAGAAGGTCATGGCCAGTATGGCCAGGACAAGAGCGTCGAAAGAATGCGTGCGCAGGAGTCATTGCAGTCTCATCTCTAGGCGGCCCCGGCTTTGGGCTTCGCTGCCTGAGAACTTCTCGATGCGAGACCATCAAGATTCTGCGTTGCGTCGAAGTGATTCTTTTCACTGGCTCCGAACAACAAACTCGCCTTGCATGAGCTGCTACCGGCGAACAAAGCATCGCCAGTGTCAAAAGATCCATTCGCTTCTCTCTTTTTGGAACGAGCTCTTTGAGGTGGTCGGGCGTCCAGCGGGAAAGGCAACAACAGCATGGACCGAAATCCTCGCGAGTCGGTCCAGTCGATCCAGTCGATCCACGAGATTGGCCTCGCGAAGCAGCTGGTCTTCTCGCCGGGGAGGGCAGAGATGGTGACAATCGGAAGCCCTTCGCAGCTCGAAGCTTCGGCAGAAGAAGTCGGCCATGGTGTCGGTGGGGTTGGCAGTCGGGAGCAGGTTGAGCATGATGCAGGTAAGTCTGACTCCTTTATCCTTCGTGGTTTGTTGAGGCTTCTTTCTAAGAGTTGAGGATACAGATGTCTCATTCAGAACGGAATCCGAGAACGTCGCCAGGCAGGGTTCGCAGGGACGACGCAACGGTCCGAGAGTCCTTTTCGTGGGCGACGACGGCAACAACCGGTGGTCAACTTTTGCGAACCCAGACTGTTTGCATGATTGGAACTGTGGTCACGCTCACAAAGCACCCCCGCGCATTGTGTTTATGCCCGACGGGGTTCCATCGGGTGAGAGAGGCTTCAGGTCCGCCAGCGGCCAAACAGGTACGGAACTTCCATTCCCAAAACAAACCACTTCCAACCCGGCATCACACTCAGTCCTCTGCTTGGCCGAGCCAAAGACGACATGGAAAGCACAAACAGCACTGAACTCCCGAGCAACATTGGGCCCTTTCTGCTCGAGTCGCTGTCAAGTTGGGGCTCCATCGCCGAAGGCCGTCAGTACTGCTGCCATTGCCCTCGTCCCAGTCCCATTGTTTACATTCATCCCTTCTTCACAATAGGCCCCTCACAATAGGCACCTCACATAGGGACCTCGGCTATTGACAAGGCTGAGCTAACTGAGTCGCAGGCACGACGACAGATTCCGATTTGACTTCGGCTCCAACTGCAACTGGCAAAAAGGCATCCCGAGCTCAGCGTGAGTTGCGAAGTTCATTCACCCTACCAACACCGTTTCTGACGCCGTGGCCCACAGAGAAGGAGTATCTTGCAAATCGCACAGCAGACTGGATCGTGAATCTTCCCCCAGAGGCCACCACCAATCCTTACCTGGATCTTCCTCCTGCTGTAAGTATTCCTCCAGACCGACAACAGCTTGCCGGTTGGCATTCTTCTGACTCCGTGACGCCAGACCCCCGACAATCGCCAGATCACAACTCCCGAAAACATGGGCACTACGCATCAGGATCGTCAACAAGACGCAGCAATTCGCGGCAATTTCATTCCTCTGTCAAAGTCCTTCAAAGGGCAGTCGACACCGCCGCGCCTCGAGCGAGAGTCCCGTGGTCTTTACCAGCTCCAGCTTAGTTTGACCGACTCGCAGATGGATCGACTGGCAGCTGTGTAAGTATTGATTCAACGTTGGCGTAAATTTTTTCTAACACTATTCAGGCTGTCCGAAGACAGCGATGAGCCTCTTCCTCGAGGCAGGTCCAGGGATGCCGACCACAACGCCGACATCATGGCCAGAACCGACAAGCATAATGCGGCGCCGAGGACCCGGTCTCGATCGCCCGCAAAGACCCATCAGTCAACCGCCGCCTCTCGTGCTCGATCTCGCTCGCCGGTGAAGTTCAACCTTACCGATACGCCCGAGAGCCAGCGCACTGTCCAAGGCCCTCAGAACAACACCGCGAACGCCTCGCCGAGCAGGTCACGGGAGATTCGCTTCGAACGCGAAGCACCGACTGCATCCGGAACACCGAGCCGCTCCGGCGGACGCACTAGAGGCCCCCCGCCTCCCATCGACACCGAGATCGCCAAGGCCCACGCGCGTATGGCCGCGCTGCGCCTGGGCAAAGCCACAGTCGTCGTCCACAACCCTCCCGAGAGGGCGTCTTCTCCCGTGCGTCAGCCCAGCCAGTATCCCCTTGTGGTGGACGATTCGTCCTCGCACTACTCGCAGGACTCGACTGGCGAGCGGTACCCTTCCTACATCAGCCCTCTGCATATCCAGAAGGACAACGAGCCCAGGCATCTCAGCATTCTGCAGGAGTACATTGACCAGAAGAACTCGGTGCGGGGCTCGGACAAGGCTTCATCGAAGGCTGATCACACCGACGCTCCGGATGAAACCTCCAGCGGCGCAGAGTTAGCCTACACCCCGCTGGCGCCCTTCCTTCCCCGGAACGGCCTGGCCGTCAGGAAGGCGTCCAAGACATTGATTGGCGAGGGCGGCTGGCTCGAGAACACATCCAAGCGCGATCAGGCAGCCTCTCCGACCCGAGCCGGCGGCGGTTTCCTGGGCAACCTGGTCAAGAAGGCCAAGGAGATGGTAGGCCACCCACCCCTTTCTTTTCCGCCATCTCACCACTAACCCCTCTCCCAGATCGAAGCCAACCAAGACAACCGCGCCCAGCGCAAATCCCGCGAGTCCGACAAGACCCGCCCCGCCTCCCGGCAACTAGCCATCTCCCTCTCCCCGCGCGAGCAGAGCCTCCTCTACTGCGAGCTCGAGTTCGCCCTGACCACCGCCCTCAACGACTACATCACGTCCCAATTCAACGCCGGCCGCCTCGAGGCCGACCGCCTGAAGAAAATCGCCGAGGACTGGCAGCGCAAGGGCCGCCCCAAAGTCGTCGGCTTCCGCTACGACATGGAAACCCAGCTCGGCCTCGTGCGCATGCACGTCAACGAGTTCATGTTTTACTCGCGCCCGGCGTCGTCGACGGCGATCTTGGGGGTGATTGATACGGCCAGAGCGAATGCGCGCGTGATGCGGGTGAGGACGTTTTGTCAGCCTGATACGGTGATTGCGAAGCAGTTGCTGGATGCGCAGGGGTTGTTTAATATCTTGGGGTGCCCCGAGGATCAGCAGATCAAGCTGGCGGAGGTTGTGGCGTTTTTTAAGGCCGCGGTGGAGAGGGCGAGGGTGCAGGCTTTGTTGGAGAGGCAGGTGCAGGAGCGGCAGCAGCATGGACAGCAGCATCAGCAGCAGCAACAGGGGGTTGGCCAAGTGGGTTCGTCTTCGGCTTCGGCTGCTGTGGGTGTTGGTGCGAGCGTGGCTGCGTCGGCGACCTCGCCGGTGCGGAATAGCAGGAGCCCTACCCGGCAGCAGCAGCAGCAGCAGCAGGGTGATGACTGGTGGGGGACCGCAGCTGGGGCTGCTGCTGCTGGCCATGCGGCTGGTCAGCACGCGCATTCGCATGGAGCGGGCAAGATGGATCCTGCTGGGTATGACTCGCAGGGTGAGTAGAGAAAGATGGGATATTCGGGTTTGTTTGGGGTATTTGTCGGAATAAGGATGGAGGCGTGGACAAGCGAGGATGACTATGGGTTATGGGAGGGAGTCTCACGGAGGGCTTTTCCTGGTTTCTGTATGAGTATCTTGTCGGAGTTTCTCGGCAGCTTCCCTCGGGGCACGGGACGGGATCTGGCGTTCTTATGGTGGGCATGGCATGGCATGGCACGAACGGTTTACGGATGATACCCCTGGGGATGATCTCTGGGACGGGCTTTCAGTATCCCAAGGAGGCGGGTATATCCTGAGAATTTGGCTGCGTTAGTTAGCCTTGTTTGGCATGTAGGTCTATATTTGATGTCGGTTTACTTGAGAACTTCAGCGTCTCTTTGATGACCTTGTGAGCGGATATCCTGTGAGTTGAAAGGAACATGAAGGGGGTTCTCCAGCCTTGGAGGCCTAGGCAGAAACATAGGCATGGGATTCCAAAGACATTGCCCTTATAAAGCGCACTCAGACACAATGGGACCTTGTCCTTTCAGCAGTTCCTCCTTCGACAGCGATGCTTTAACTAATAGAGATGGGCATTTGAGTAGGAAACCATACTCAACCCTAACCCGGATATTGGACAGCAATGGTTTCCTTCACGGACTACTTAAGTTGGTTCAATGACCTTCAAACGTGAAAGTGTACTCACGTGCAGTACCATTCAGCTAGGAGTCCATTTGTATTTCTTCCTTTTTTCTCCCTTCACTTTGATGACTGACCCGCCTCTTCAGTCACTTACACCCAAGTTGCCTGTTTGGTATGCAGGCGGTAAAGAGCGGCAGAACCAACAAAGGAGCTTCCAGGTTCCCCTTGTTGGTTGGTTTGCCGTCTGCATTTCCCAGCTCCAACCGCGGCTTCCCACTTGCACCAACTTCGTCGCCATGTCGGCAATCCCGCCAGACTGACCGAGGGCGCCCGACATGCAGCTCCTCAACCCAATGCACAACTCATACTCGGTTCAGCCATGACCGCCAACAGATTTCAACTGCCGATCGACGCGCGTGCTGAGCTCAGCGGAGCCAGAATCTGGAGCTTCAGGAGCTGCTGGGCAGGGTGAAGAACAGCCTCGCAAATCACAACCATGTCGGCCGCGTCGCTCCTCTTCCTCATCGTCTACAACGCCCTCTACTACTTCCTCTACCTGGTCCTCTTCGCCTTCATCATCGTCACGCCCATCGACCTGATCCAGCAGGGCGCGCGCAGCCGCCGCAACTACGACATCCTCACCGTCATCGTCATCTACGTCGCCACGACCCTGGTCGTCGCCTTCATCTACGCCACCCGCCTGTACATCAGCCGCTCCGTGCTCGCGTCCATACCGAAGCAATGGATTCCCGTCGAGAAGGGCGACGTCCCGCCTGACGTGCGCCAGATGATTGTCGAGGGCCTTAGCAGGAGTGCCGCCATCGCGTACGAGGCGCGCCCGCGGGTGCCGCTCGTGATTCTCGGGCAGGAGGTTGTGGCTGGTGGAAATGGAAACAGACAGGATGCGGCCAACTCCGGTACTCCCAGGCCATCGGCGGGGTCCAAGCAGATCGACTCTGAGGGCGTTAGGGTGGTCCAGCTACCAAAACACAGGCCCGTGTGGGGCGAGATTGAGCACCCAGGCTGGGCGTCACCGTTATCGCACGACCTGCCCGACCTGCAGTACGACACAGTGGTCTCGGAACTGCCATACTTGATCGAGGCGAAGGCCATCACCCTGGCCCCGCCTGACCCCGAATCCCACGCGGAGCCGCCGACGCTCGACCCAGACGCAGTCGCGCTTCTCCAGAGGCCAGACTCGATGGGACTGCGCGAGTACCTGACGTTCCTCACCGAGCTGGCCGTGCTCGCGCCGCTGCCCGCGACGGGCGAGTTCCTCGCCAAGTACGAGGCCGCGCGCTTCTCGGGCCGGCCGCTGACCAACGAGCAGTTCCGCAGCCTGATGCACCTTTTTGCGCAGATATTGCAGAATATGCATCCGCTCAGCCCCGCCGCGCTGGCGAGGTACGAAGACGACGGCTCGTCCGGCGCATCGCCCTCAGAAAGCGACATCGACAACGACGCGCCGCGGGGTACCAGCCCGTCAAGCATCGGCACGGCTCATGGGTTGCACATAATGGGCGGCATCGAAGGCAGCAGCAGTCTGGGTCGCAGGGATAGTTCCAGCACGGCGAGCACAGGGGGGCGTCTACGGCCTGGACTTGGCGTGCGCAACCCGTCGTGGCAGTTCCGGACTGCTCCGACCACACCCAAGAGCAGGCACACTGGTTTCTCGAGGGCGTCCAGCTCCGAAAGCTTTGCGCACACAAGACGGCCGTACCCGGCGAGTCAGTCGTCGAGCGCGAGCGTGCGGTCGGGTGGCAGCGGGTCGGTCATACGCCTGGCTGGGAGCGGGGACGCCACGGACCTACCGTATGTTTTGACGCACTCGCCGGGCGGTGATTGATCCAGTGCTGCAGGGGTCACGCGATGCGATGCCGAATTCGCAGCTTGGTGTAAGCCGGCAGGGCGGGGGGGTGTATAAAGTCTCGCTGATCCATCGCGTCATTCTAATACGCTAATGCAATTCCAACGAGATCTTCTCCCATACCCTGACGGCCTGTGAGGCTCGCTGCATTTTTTTGCATCTCATCACCTGTTAGGCTCGTGTTCTGTCCGCTTTTGGAGCTGGACAATGGTGGTAGCCAGTCGGAACCTGCGGTTCATATGCAAGTGATCGCAGGACCCAGGGCCATGGGACCAGCGATTTGTTTGGCCGTGACATCAGGTCACCCGATGTCTCAGCGACATGTTCATCCGGCCACCGAGTCAACCTACGGCCCGGGCCACATTTGGTGAAACGGTCATACTTACACGCCTCGACTCGGGCGACGCTTGCTTCTTATCCCTCGCCGACGATGTGGCGGAATTGATCTCAGTTTCAGCCAGCCACTTTCAGCCATGAACTGATCCTCCATCCAAGTTCTCGCCTGGGGCGAATGGTACGGCGCACAGCATTCTCGACATTCTCGTTGTCGTTCGAGGTTTGCTGTTCCAGAAGCCTATTGTGACCCCGCTCGGGCGAGGCAACCGGTTCCGCTGCAGGTCGCCATGTGTAAGGTATCATCTCACAGCACGCCAATCGGCTCACCCAGACGTCGGCTGTTCCGGGCACCAGACTCAGCCTCGCTTTCGGGAAGTCGAAAGAGAAGACGGCCGGTCCCAGCAGCCTCGACTGCCGAAAGCCTTATAAGAACCCCCGTCCCTGCCCTTATAGTCCAGTTCCAGCTTCCCCGCAAAACTCAAGCCTCAACAACATATCATCATGCCCCGTCACTATTACTCAGACACAGAATCAGACGACGACTACTCCCCTCGCCGCAACCGCCACCACTCCTCCCGACGGCGTCGCACACCCACACCGGGCCCCGTCCGACGGGGCCGCCGCCTCTCTTGGGTCGACGACACCTACCTCCACACCCCCTACTACTACCCCTTCGCAGCCGGCGCCCTCCCGCTCCCTCGCCGCGCCCACTCCGCCGGCCCCGCAACAACGACACCACACAACACCTACACCGGCGGCACCACCACCTTAGTACCAGCCGGCTACCACCACCGCCGAGGCCGACACCCTCCGTACCCCTCCTCCTCCCGCTCATCCTCCTCGGACCGCGACCGCGGTCGCTACTCGGATGACGATGACGACTACGATAACTACGACCGTCATCAGCGCGGCAGGTCCTACCACCACAACTACCACCGCCGCGCCCGCTCTTTATCTCTAATCTCCAAAGCCGAGTCCCTCCTCTCCCACACCTTCTCCCATTCCACCGCCGGCCTGGGCATCGGCGTCCTCGGCGCGATAGTAGGCGGGCTCGCGGGGAGGGAGATGAGTGAGGCGCATGCCGAGGCCCATCATCATCACCATCCCTCCTCATACTCATCGCACTCGCACTCACACTCGCATGGGCAGGGGTACCATGGAGGTGGGAAGGGGTATGGAAAAGGGCATGGGTACGACAGCAAAAAGGAGAGGGAGAAGGAGAGGAAAAAGGATGGGCGTCGGGAGTTTTGGTGGACGTTGCTTGGTGCGGCGGCGGGCGGGTTGGGGGCGAATGCGTTGGAGAAGAAGGTGGAGGTTGAGAATGGGAGGGAGTGGGAGAGGGAGCAAAGGGAGAGGAGGAAAGGTGGTGGATGAGGGGGTTGATGAGGGGGGTGATGAGGGATGGGGAGAAAAATGGAGGTTGGAAGTATGGAGATGGGGATGAAGGGAGTGAGTAATGGGAGGAGTATAGTGGGAGTGGATGGGGTATTAAGCTTCGTTTTGATGGGGTTGTCCTTTTGGGTGGGTCAAAGAAAGGGTCTATCTGTTGTACAAGATGTAAGAATGCTCGGCATGGTTTATCTTCCGGTTGGGACTGGATATGGTTCGCAACGGGCATTGGATGCCACAGGCTACGTTGGCTTTGGCGATGAGGGAGAATGATGAAGAAGGATACGACTTGTAATGACTGATGGAGCATGATACCTTACGGACCACAGTATGTCCCTACCTAGGTAGCAAGCAACCCGAGTGAGCGGAATACTTACAGCTCGGGAGGATTGTTTCTTCCCTACCTGTCTTCCATTCTTACCGGACTTCCCCATCCCCCACAGCCAGCCCTCCACGTGCTTCCATCTTATCTCAACACCAACCTAGCTAGGCACCCACCACGTGCCAGATTAGATATAGAACGTCTAGCTCTCAGACTGCCACCGCCCGTCCTCTGGGCAGTTGGCGCAGCGGTCAAACCAACTGCAGCTGAGGACGTGGTCCCGCTCCGCTACGGCGTCGAGTTCAATTCACACCGGAGCAAAACCCGTGGGGTTTTCGTAGCCGCCCACCCCTCAGTTGCGTGGTAACTAGGGTTGGACGGTGAGCTTTTTGTGTTTTTCTCCTTTTTGCTTTTTATTTTGTTTCTCTTCACCGACATCAGGGAACTTGAGGTGGTCAACCCGGAAGCGCACCCGACGCGATATACCCCCGACATCGCGAACCCACTTTTGGTGTTGACACAGCATCCCCATCGGTTGTTGTCGCAGTCACTGGTCGAGATAAAGTTCACCACCACGAGCCGCTCTGTCTTGACACGTCACTCATTGTATTTCCCAAGGCAGAACGAACCTCACAAAAACCAGTCCATCTTGATACACCACCATACTCCAACTCCACCTTATCCGTCTATGATACACACTTTTTCCTTCAATACCTATCACCTCCCACCCCTCACCTCAACCATCTCCTCCTCGGCCTGCACCAACCCCGCCGCCTCCCTCGCCAACCTCACATCCGCCAAACTCAACCTCAAATCCCTCGCATACGGCCCAAACGCCTCAACCAACCTCTTCAACGCATCCCTCAACGAAGCCACCACCTCCTCCACCTCAGCACACTCCCTGCCCCCCTCGACATCCGTCCAATGCGTCGCCAACGACGCCTTAAACCCCTCCAACCTCTTCGCCACCCCGGTCAACGCCCGAATCACACCCGCCACATCCCGCTGCACATTCCCATACTTATCCTCCCGCAACGAATGCACCGCCAACTGGCTGATCGCGCACGCGGCATTAACATACAGACTCGGCTCGCCATACGGCGCACCCAGCACGGCGTGGGCGAGACGACGGCGGTAGTGCTGGCGGAACGGCCAGCCGGCGGCTGAGTGCAGGACTTTGAGGGCCAAGTCGCGGAGCAGGCCCTGCGTGTCGTCGGATCCCGTGGCGTCTTTTTGGATTTTGAGGAGGGATTGTTTGGCGGATTCGACGGCTTTTTTCGCGGCGGGGCTGAGTTGCGAGGCTTGGCCTGGTGCGAGGGCGGCTTGGTTGACTGCTTTTTCGACTTGGTTAAGGAGGCCGCCTTTGCTCGCGGGGATGGGTTGGAAGATGGCTTCGTCGCGGGGCGGGTCGGTGGTGCGGACTTTTTGGGCGGGGGGTGGTTCGGCGGTGGTGGGCGCTGGGGGTGTGGGTGGTGCGGTGTAGGCGTCGATGCTGGTTTCGATGCTCTTGAGGGTCTCGAGGCAGATCTTGTAGACTTGGGACCACATGGGGCCGTCCTTGCGGTCGATGTCCTCGTAGATGGCCTTGCGGCGGTCGGGGAAGTCGCGGGCGATGAGGGCCAGCTCCCACATGGCGAAGCACTGCGTTGTCGGTCAGGATGTAGATTCCAGATAGAGGATGGGTTAAATTACCTTGATGGAGAGCTTCTTGTTCTTCAGCCCGTTGAGGAGACTGCCATTGGGGTCCTTGGAGTCCGACGTCAACGGCTTTCCGTTCTTCAGCGGGCTCTTAACCAGCAAGAGCGAGAAGGCCGTGTTCGCGGCAGTCCAGGCAAACAGCAACATCAGGCTCACGAGCCAGCACCGCAGGATGGCCGAGAAGGAAAACGGCAGCGATGCGGGGAGCATGTTGCTCCTGGGGAGGTTGTAGAGGGGCCGCAGGAAGAGCAAGGCGGTCCTCCAGACAGTGCCGCGCACCGTCATCGGGTAGACAACGGCGCTGATCATCAGGCCAATGATGGACTGGTTGATGGTGTGGACCAGCACCGTCGGGAGCTGGTCCCTGAACCGGCGCACCTGGACCGACGCGTCGCCCTCCTCCACCTTCGCCCCGCCATTCTGCGGTTTGGCCGTGCCGAGAGACAGCCGGTCGAGGTCCTTGAACAGGTGTATGGCCGTCTGGTAGACGCCCAGCAGCACCAAGTGCGATACCAAGAACAGCGGTTTCTCGTTCAGCCTCGCGCGGTCCGCCGTGAAGTAGGTGATGAATTCGAGCCCCGAGTCCTCCGGCAGCGACCAGAGATAGATGAAGCTGAAGAAGAAGGCCGACAGGGTGTAGGTGAGGAGCGTCTCGAGCGTCTCGAGCTTGGGCGCATATCGGAAGAAAGTGTGGGCGCCCGAGTCGGAGGTGCGCAGGCCGGGGTGGTATTGGGAGATTCGGAGGATGATGATCAGGATGCCGCAGAAGAAGAAGGCGACGGCGCGGAAGCCGGTCGGGCCGATGGGGAACCAGGACCAGAACACTGGTCGAGTTAGTCAAGCAAACCGTAGTTTGAGGGAGTCTAAGGTAGCTTACAAGAGGACCAGTTCGCCAAGAGCAGGGCCTGGAGGTATGCGATGGCCAGCACACACAAGCTCGCTGTCGCAAAGCGCCGCTGCAGAGCGGGCTGCAGGAAATCCTTATACGGAGACCTCCTGACTGTAGCTGCCGCCATGTTTGCTGAACATGATCGGGAGACGAGTCGTGGTTGTTGTCGGAGCTGTCCAGTTCGAGATGGCAGTTTGTAAATAAAAAAGCAGCGTCTGTTGCAGCCCACTCTGTTGCAATGGAAACCAAAAAGCTCGCCAAGACAAGACCCACAGGCAGCTCTTGATTGGCATGGCCCGCATTACGTAGGTCTTGGCGGCCGAGCAGGGGTTGGTCACAGGCATCAACCGCCGCCAACCACCCAGTTCCTGGTTTCGCCGCATCAACTGACAACCGAACGATAAGAGAAACTACGACAAACCTCGGATAGATCACAACGTCGTCGCCCCACTGTCTCGCTCGCTACTTCATTTTGCTGCGAAGTCATTAGTCGATCTCTAAATATGTCGTTCGACCAGCTCTCGTCGCTCGAGGCGGGGCGCCGGCGGGGGACGCCCGGCTACACCGACGACCCCGACTTCCAGCGGCTGTCGCAGGACCTCATGAACAAGCTGTTCAGGCTCAACGGCAACAACCAGCGGCTGAACGGGGAGGTCGGGCACCTGGGGACGCGGCGCGACACCCCGCGGGTGCGGGAGCGCGTGCACGAGCTGATTGAGGAGTCGCGCGACCTGTTCAAGGAGGTCGGCGAGGGCGTCAAGAAGATCCAGACGTGGGAGGACGTGACGGTATGATACTCTCATCTCTCTCACCTATCTCTGAATGTGTACTAACTTTCTCCAGCCAACACAAAAATACATGCAACAAAAACTCTCCCGCGAGTTCCAGTCCTCCCTCTCCGAGTTCCAAAACCTCCAACGCCAGGCCCTCGAGAAGCAAAAAGCCTCCGTGTCCGCCGCCCGCGCAGCCGTTGAGCACGAGGCCGAAGGCCCCTCCTCCACCACCGGCGGCGCCGGCCCAACCAGCCCCCAACTCCTCCAGCAACAACAACAACAAGAACTAACCCGCCTCGCGCCACAAGACGAAGTCGACTTCCAAGAAGCGCTCATCATCGAGCGCGAGGAGGAGATCCGGCGCATCGAGCAGGGCGTGGGCGACCTCAACGTGCTGTTCCAGCAGGTGGCGCAGATCGTGACGGAGCAGGGCGACGTGCTGGACACGATCGAGCGCAACGTCGAGACGGTGCGGGATGATACGAGGGGGGCAGACCGCGAGCTGCGGAGCGCGGCGAGGCATCAGAAGAATGCGCGGAGCAAGATGTGTTGTTTGTTGGTTATTTTGACGGTGATTTTGACGATTATTTTGTTGGCGGTGTTTTTGGGGTAGGGTGGGTGTTTGTCTTGACGGTGGGAGGTAGACATGAATGGTGGTCTGCTTTGACGGTGGGAGGTAGACATGAATGGTTTCTGTTGCGGACGGACGGCATGGTGTAATGGTATCATTCCTTGTTGTACAGGCAGGCGTTTGGAGTTGGTGCCTGGCGGTCTATGTCTGTCATTTTCCTATGTATACAGCGCGAATCAACCTGTCCATCATGGCTTCTTCGCCTCTTCCCGCGTCGGCATGACGAATATCGTCTCGCCTCGCTTGGCCTTGGGGACGTTCTTGGGCATGGGCATCAGCCGCGAGAGGATGGCGGTCTGGGCCGCGGTGAGCGTTGCCGACGAGATCCAGTAGAGATGCAGTGCCGCCGGCAAGTCCATGGTGAGCGGGCCGACGGCCACGGCGACAATGAGCAATCCCCTCTGCAACCGCAGGCGCCATTTGTTGAAAGCAACCACGTCTGCCGGGGCGTTGTCCAAACCAAGCACCGTCCTCCACGACGCCACCGACCTCGGCATCACGTTCCACACCAGGATGGCCGACAGCGCCAGCGGCAGGATATGCAGCGGATCAGCCGCCGTAAGATCAGGAAACCACAGACACCCGCCCACCGCCATGCTCGGATCAGCCACATACCCAGCAGCCAACCCCTCCTCCACCACCTCCGCCTGCCCCGTCACAAGCTCCCCCAGCTCGCCCACCCCCGAACTATCCACCACCGCCCCGGCAACCCGTGCAGCCCCGTCCTCCACACCAGGCACCCTCCCAAAAATCATCGTCCCCAACAACCCCCTCGGACCACCACACATCCTCCTCAACCCCTCAATCCCCGTGATCCAAAAGGGAAACACGACCAAACTCGGAACCCAGTCCTTCCACCGCTGCACGCCCCACCTCCTCTGCCTCTGCGTAAGCACAAGACTATTGGCAAGAACAAACTTGTCAATCCGCTGCTGCGGCGCCAGCTGCGGCTGGTTTGCTGCGTCTGCCGAGTTGGCGGCGGCTTGCATCTGCGCGCTGACGCGGCCCGCCCAGGCGACGGTTAGGGGGTGGAGTCTCTCGCGGAGGATGGCGACGCGGCGGGAGTAGATTGTTGTTGGGAGGCGGGTGAGGAGGTTTAGACTCAAAGCGAAGAGCGGGATGGTGAGGTACCAGGGTGTGAGGGTTGTTGTGTGGAGGGTGCTGAGGAGGGTTTGCGAGGTGGAGATTGCTGTGTCGAGGAGGGGGAGGAGGGAGATGGGGCGGGATTGGTGTGCCTTGAGGGGTGAGGGGTTGCGGTGGTGGCGGAGTGTTGGCCTTGTTGAGGAGCTTGAAGGTGTGGTGAGGGTGACGATGGCGGGTCGGAGGGAGGAGTAGCTTCGTGATGGTGTTGAGAAGGGGAGTATGAGAGTCGAAGTTGGTATTTCGAGGCGGGACGGTTCCCGGCTGGCGCGGGCCCGAATGAGGGTCCGCGTGACGGAGGTTGCCATGATGCAAATTGACCAGGTTGCGCGACTCATCTACTGGTCGTTGGTGAAATATGCTCTCTCTGTTGTTGAGACGTTGAAGTTGAGCTTGAGCTCGACTGAGATTCAGATCCACGGTGCTTTCGATGCCAAGACTTAAGGTCTTGGCAGGCTGCAGCTAAAGTCATGTGGGTCCTTCCCGGGTGGGTCCCCGTTATCAATTGCATCAAGTTAGGTTCCAAGCTCCATCTGCTCCCTTGCTCCGACTCTCCGAGTCTCCGACAGCTGTCAAGCTGCACAACCTCCCCTGATGAAAGTCGGCGTCGATCGTGGTTAAACTTCACACAGCTCCAACTACAGTCGCTCGTTGAACTACTCTCGCTCCTATGATACGCCTGTGAATACGCACCCGATCGTAACAACCTCCCTCTTCCCGTTTCGGCCCCTCTCCCCCTCCATGGCCGACACCTGCGCCGTGGACGGCGCCAGCACTTGCTCGAACCGCAACAGTTTCCCCTTTATGGGCGACAGATACCTTCTCCATGTCGCCCTTGCGACTCTGATCCTGGCACCATTAACGACCTTCATCCTCTTTCCCCTGCTTTGGAGAGCAGCCGGTGCCCTTTTGGGCTGGTACCTACGCAAGAAGACGGACGGGCGACGCTGTCATATCCTTGAGCTTGCGGAGGCCGACGAGAAGAAATACCGTGAAGAAAAGAGGAAGAGCGGTAGCAGTGAGGACGGTGAATGGGAGAAGTTAGACTCTTCGTCAGCCGGGACAGCCAAGAACGGCGGCAAGGGCGATGAAGACTGGGATGGCATTGTGGGCTTCTTTCACCCCTTTTGGTAAGCCAGCATGTCTGCAACTCCTGCGGCTTGGGATTCTGACAGGAACAGCAACGCTGGCGGCGGCGGGGAGAGGGTCCTCTGGGCTGCCATCCGCGCGACACAGCAACGCTGGCCCAAGGCCAAGTGCGTCGTCTACACAGGCGACCACGGCGTGTCCAAAGACGCAATGCTAGACCGAGTCAAGGTATACCCTCACCACTCCCCTCCCCATCCCCCTCCCTCACTAACCTTTTGGCCCTCCCACAGAACCGCTTCAACATCCACCTCCACCCGCCCACCCTCACCTTCCTCTACCTCACAACCCGCCACTGGGTCCTGGCCTCCACCTGGCCGCGCTTCACCCTCGCAGGCCAATCCCTCGGCTCGCTCCTCCTCGCCTGGGACGCCTTCTCCCTGCTCGTTCCCGACATCTTCGTCGACACAATGGGCTACGCCTTTGCGCTGGGCCTGTCCAAGCTCCTCTTCCCTTCCGTCCCCACCGCCGCTTACGTCCACTACCCTACCATTTCGACCGATATGATTTCCTCGCTGAACCCTGCCTCGGCTGTCGGGGCGCAGGGTGTTAACGCCGGCCAGGGGGCGGGGCTTCGCGGGAGGGTGAAGTCGGCGTACTGGCGGCTTTTCGCGGCGGTTTATTCCAGAGTTGGCGCCTCCGCGGACGTGGTCATGACGAATTCGTCTTGGACGCAGGGGCATATCCAGACATTATGGGGACCGCTGAGACGAAACAAATTGCCCTCCGCGGTGGTCTACCCTCCCGTAGCGGTGCGTGAGCTGGAGACGGAGGTGGAGGTATCACCCGCCAGCGAGGCAAAAAGGCAAAAAGTCCTCCTGTACATAGCGCAGTTCCGCCCGGAGAAGAACCACGCGCTGATCCTGCAGGCGTTTTCCGAGTTTGCCAAGTCGGGGAGCGGGGCTGCAAAAGACGCCAAGCTGGTGCTGGTGGGCAGTGTGAGGGATGACGGGGATTCGAAGAGGGTGTATCAGTTGAGACTGCTGGTGAATGAGCTGCATGTGAGGGATAAGGTGGAGTTCCATCTCGACGCCTCGTGGCCTGAGATCTTGGAGTGGCTGCGCCGCGCGTCGGTCGGGGTCAATGGCATGTGGAACGAGCACTTTGGGATTGGGGTGGTTGAGTACCAGGCTGCGGGGCTGGTGGCGGTGGTGCATGATAGTGGGGGACCGAAGATGGATATTGTGGTTGATGTGGATGGGGAGCCGACTGGTAAGTTGAAGGGGGTTTCACTTTCAGGGATGGGCGTGCTAACTGGTGGTAGGGTTCCATGCGACCACCGCGAGTGAATTCGCGGAGGGGTTTGAGAAGGCGCTGAGTTTGAAGGATCCGTATGCTGTTCGGCAACGGGCGAGGCAGTCGGCTAAGAGGTTTACTGAGGAGGAGTTTGCGAGGCGGTGGACGGAGCAGATGGAGAAGCTGGTCGCCCTAAAGACCAGGAGGAGGGTTTGATTCGCCCGAGTCTCTTCCTCTCTCAGGTTTGTGTTTCCCGTTGAATAGACATGGATACCCCTTTGCTATCGTCGGTGGCAGGTGTCGGTTGCAATGCTTTTTTGGATATCTCAGTTTAGCAGCATATAACATCTGCACATGCTGTAAATCAACGTTCTATACCGCTCGTCTATAACCACACACACCCCTTTCACTCCTCCGCCGCATCAACCCGATTCAAAACAGCCACACCCTCCACATGCCCCGTCTGCGGGAAGAAATCAAACCCCCTGATACTCTCAATCTCATACCTCGCCCCCTTCCCCTTCTCCCCCTCCACCTCCCCCCTCACCAAAACCCCCACATCCCTCGCCTGCGTATGCACATTACAACTGACATACACCACCCTCCTCGGCGCAAACTGAAGCAGCTGCCTCAAAAAACTGGCATCACACCCCTTCCGCGGCGGATCCAGCACGACGACGGTCTCGTCCGGGTCGTAGGCGCTGACGCTCTTGAACAGCTCGGGGGCGTCGGCCGCAATAAAACGGCACTGCGACTCGTCGAGGCCGTTGAGCGCCGCGTTGCGACGCGCAAAGGTGATGGATTTCTCGGCGATGTCGATGCCGATGCTGCCGCCGGGGAAGAGCGAGGATTGGGTTATTGTGAAGAGGCCTGAGCCGGAGTAGGCGTCGATTAGGTATTTGATGGGTTTTTGTTGTTGGGTGGTAGACACTGAAGAAGGGGGGAGGATGTGCGACCGGATGTAGGCGGTGAAGGGGGAGAGGATGGAGTTGTTGTTTTGGAAGAAGGCGCCGGCCGGGTTGGTAAAGACGAAGGAGTCAATGTACTCGGTTGAGGTGGCGTTTTGGTCGGTGATGCATGTCTTGAAGTCGACGTGGGTGTCGGTCTCGACGCGCAGGGCTGTGTCTGGGGTCCCTTCTGGCGCCGAGGGGGTGTCGGTGGGGGATGCCTTGGGCACGCGCTTGGTGCTCTCGCGCAGGAGGATGGTCGCGCCCTTGGTGTACTTTCCGTATTCGACCGCCAGGCGCGCGCGCTCTTCGCTGAGCCCTTTGCGGACCGCCTCGGTGGCGATGGGGCAGTCTTCGATGTCGAGGACTTTGCGGGTGTTCTTGGGCGTGAAGCCAAAGGGCGGCATGGAGGAGTGGCCCTTCTTCGGACCCCGTCTGGGATTGCCTGGGGGCCCGTCGAAGTGAGGCGTGAGCTTGGTGCGGTAGCCGTACTGCAAGGGGCTGCCGATGGTGTCGAGGACTTCGGGCACCAGCTCTGGCGGCAGCTGTGAGAAGTTGCGATACGCCTTGACGACGATGTTCTTCTTGATCTTGAGCTGCTCGGCGTAGTCGAGCATCTGGAACTGACATCCGGAACATTTCGCAAAGTAGGGGCACTGAATCCGGCTGTCGTCGCGGAGCGCCGAGGGCTTGACGACCGAGATGAAGTCGGCGGCGGTGTACCCTTCGTCGTGATTGTGCCGGTACACCTTGATCTTTACCGTGTCGCCTGGGACGGCGAATGGCACGACGTAGATGTGGTCAGACCCCTTTTGCCTCGCCAGTCCGTCACCCGTTGATGACAGCTCCACGACGTCGACCTCAATCTCAGTGCCCTGCTCCGGCAAGGGCGTCTCCTCGGTGGTGCCATTCTCCGCCTCGTCGGCTATTTTTTGAGACGCAAGCAGGGCCTGCACATCGGCCAGAAGAACTTCCTCATGAGATCCCTCCTGAACAGTCTTCACCTTCCTCCTGTGCTTGGCACCCTTGCGATGGTGCCCCTGGAACGGCCGCTTGCCGTGCTGCTTCTGGGCGTTGGTCTGAGGGGCCTGGGGTGTCGCCCCGAGGTCAATGGCGGTTTGACCGGTAGCCATGGTGGAATTGGGTCGTAACCAGAAAGTGGCCGTGAAGGGTTGGTTAAGGCTCCGTTGGCGGCAGATGAGAGATGCAAATGTTGAGGGCCGTGGAAAGAATCTGCTGGCCCCGAGTCGCATCGGGCTGCTCGGGTTGGTCGTGATGGCAATCGCACCAACTTCGCTAGGTTGTCAGTTCGCCGGTACTTGGAGCCTCTGCAACGATAAGGAGCGAGGAATTGTTGATCTGCCAACTCAAGTTCCGTCACAATTCGCTTTGTTGAAGTTTCACGTCTTTTTTCGGGAAATCTGAGGTGGGACGATAAGATATGAAATCCTGCAAGAACTTAGGGGTTAGGGTTGAGCTTGATCCCAACAGTTTTGCTTTCTCCCTGCACTTCACTTCAACATCAAACGCACACAGGATGGTGCAAGCAACGTATTCGTCAGACTTTTGATGAGACGTGCTCTGTGAGGCCCGGTACGTGAGGAATGTCATGCCGCCTGTATCTCCATACGAAAAGCACCCTAACGGAATCTGCTCGCAACTTGCCAACTTTTACAGACCAGAGCCTGGAGGAGCCTGAGGGTCGCGACTTGCATCTCAATGTTTGCGGCTGGCGCACTTCGATGTCCGGACCAATATTTCAGCGACCGTCAGGGATTGATGCGCTGCCTCCGGATTCCGGAAGTACTAGACTATGCGGAACGTCTCGACTTCACAACCGTTCGTTGCAAGCTCCAACCCATCCTCGTCCTCCAACCCCAGCACAAAACAAGTCCCTATGTGCAGATAATGCGAGCCCACCTTCCTCAACACAACTGGAAGGTTACCTGCAACGATGCAGATCAGGTCGCCATCCTCCAAGCCCGCCGGGCCCCATCCCACGAATCCCTTCTCCGTCACGAAGGCCGCCTTTGTGGAGAAAAGCCGCTCCCTACGGCCCTGCACAAGCTCAGCTGGCCAACCCTCACGCCAGAAAGCCGTAAAGGTGTTGAGCTCTGTTAGCTCGTCATCGAAACGGTGAGCTGGCCACGAAGCAAGACCTGGCAAATGTGTCCTCGCTTGCTTGAAGAGCCCATGGCCGTCCGGCGTCGCCTCCGCCGAATCCTTGCCGACTAACTTCTCAAGCATTGCTTTGGCGTTGGTAGCCCCAAAGCGTTCCAGGGTCCCTTCCGGTGGCCGAGTCAAGGTGGCCAGGCAAAGAATGGCATAGAACCCCAGCCTGGCCATAAGACCCGGGTCCGGACGCTTGCCCAACAACTCCTGCGCATTTAGCTTTCGATCCAGAAAGAAAAGCCGCGTCATGGCCTGGAGGATGGGTACGCCCAGTGGCATATACGACTCTCCTAACCGGCTGATGACTGATTCGCAAAAGGAAGCCCAACGATGGCCGGTCTCGTCCGCCACCATTCTCTTCACGGCCACGCGATCGCATCGAAGCCCCCCAACAATGAGCGTCCTGTCATCAACCCTAGCAACCAATTCTCGCCGGTCGAACGTTTGACTTTGCTCCGCGTTCCCTCGCTCAAGTCTTTGGCTGAAGAGCAAAAATACACGCTCCTTGGACAACATGTCCCAGTTTGGGACCCATGACGGAACAAAGAGAGCGTATGGCGGCGGGGAGCTCGATTCCATGCCGTATCCTGCCGAGCTCAAACCATGTCCTGCTAACGGGAGCGTCAGATACAAACAGCGATCGGTCTGAAGGCCCTTGACCGCAAAGTCCCAATAGACGTGCTCCACCGAGAGGGAGTAGTCGGGCGATAGACGGAGGGCCATCAGCCCCAGCACGCTGTAGACCTTGTCTCGGGGATCCGTCGCCTTTTTCCGCACAGTCCGCATCACGAGATCCCGCCACGTCGACCGGCCACCGTCAATGTCATCCTGGCGAGCGGCATGTGGATGACACGAGGTGTCCTGTGTTTCGAGCCGGCGCAGCGTGTCCGATGATAACCATTGCCGCGAGGCATCCCGTATCTCTAGCAATTGCAGCACCGACGTCCATCCAAAGTGCGCCCTTCCCCCGCTGCCGCTCAGCTGCCTCCACACCATGTCGTCGACGAGGCTCGGGCGATGCCGGCTCTCGACCTTGCGGAGCCAGGTACTGATAAGCCAAATGTGGTCGATCGGCAAGCAGGCCGTCCCGCACACCACCAGCACTCTCCGTGAGAGCACAATCTCTTGAACCACCCACGCGCGATCCCAATACGGCCGGCTCAGCAGCTCCCTCGCGGCTCGCCAGAAACGGTTCCGTGTGGCTCCGCGGAGCGCCCCGTCGTCGCAGCCGCTGAGGTCAGATTGAAACCAAGCGCGGGCTTGCTCTTCCTTGATCCAACCGGTTGGGTCACTCCACACGCCAGCGTCCAAGGGCAGTGTCTTCTGATGCTCGTATATGCATCGAGACATGCGCTGCATACCTCGCATGGCGTAGGCGCTGTCGTCCGCCTCAAGTCCGAGCCAGGAAAACGTCATTTCCGCCAGGTTATAAATGACTGCCATCATCTGCACCTGGCTGTTCCTCTCGGGGGTGTTGCCCTGGTCGATGCAGAGGGCGTCAACCCAGATGGGACGCGGAGGCCATGGGACGCGAGACCCGGCTGCGAGCGTTGTCCGGTGCCATCTGAGGAAGGCGACGAGATTCCGTGTGGCTTGACGCTCGTGGCCGTTGATGTAGATGGCTTCTGTGTCTGCGGGATCGCCCCAGACGTACGACACGGCGTGGTAGGCGTGCTTGGGCTCGGTTAGGGAGTCGGTGATCAGTTTGCACCTCACTGGCAGGGTGTTCTCAACGTCGGCGCCGTCGGCAGGCTCGACTTTGAGCAGCCGGATCTCTCCCCACAGCGGGTCGAGCGGCTCGTACAGCGGGAAGGTCATTGGGACGAAGTTGGTCAAGGATAATGATGGTTTGTCGGTGACAGCGCACAGAAGCACCAGACGCCCCTTTGGGAGAAATGGAACAACGTGCTCCAGGTTGCCAGTCGAGAGATCGGAGAGGCCCTACACTCGTTGCCGGTGCCGCCCTCTCAAACGTATGACTTGCCTTGATTGGCCGGTGTGACCATTTCGGCCGCCTTGCGGTCAGCCCAAGAACCCCCTTGACGCACAAGGCTGCTGGTTTATGCACTGAGCTGAATCAGGATGACCTCCCGGCATCTACTCAGCCACAGACGGCCTTGTTCCGGGCGGACAACAGGTAGTTACCTGTTGTGACCCCCGAACCAAAACTGCATCCGTCCTGGGGCAATCATACAACAACCACAGCAGATACTAAAATGGTAGCAACCACAGGCAGGGGATCCTTCGAGGCCTTCACACACCTCATCAAACGAAGCCCAAGCCTAAACTTCAGCGAGAACTCCTCCATATCAATCTCAACCCTCAATCTCAGTCCGCATCTGCGAGTGGGCAGGCCTCATAATCCATCGGCCCCCAAGAACCACTGACAGCCACTCAAGACTGGGTCGGCGTCTTCGTACGTCGAAGCCTCCCGTGATGCTGATGGTTTAATGTCCGCCAAAGTTACAGGAACCAGCCGACATGTTCTCAAGCAGGTATCCCATCCCAGGTGTCGTCCGGAAGCGACCTGCACCCTTATCCATTCACACCCACTACCCATTCACCTGAATCCCAAGGGTATCATATCCATCCTGCAAGCCAATTACTGTATTCCCACATCCAAGTTTGGTGTCTGGTATCCCATATCCGCCTAGTCTACCCAAGCAGCACCTGCTCATACTGCTCCGGGTCCAGATGGTCGCACAGCGTTGCCTGCAGCGCAGCCCTGGCCTTGGCAATGGCTGGCAGCACGCCCTCGATCTGGCCCAGGTTACTCTTCATGCTCTCCATGTGGTTCCCGATCTGCTGCCCCAGCGCAAGCAGTTCCTCTTCTTGGAGATCCTGTAGCCATATGTTAGCACACCGCCCAAAACATCACACAACCGCAAAGAGATGGATGGACGGAAACTCACCTTGAACAACCCGCCCCCTTCCCCAGCAGCACCACGACCAGCAGCAACAACAATCTCCCCCTCCCCTTCATGCACCCGCAACCCCAGCCCAGCAACAAGGCCATGCTCCCTCCCCCTCCCCCGTCCCTCCCTCCACCCCCTAACCTGCGCCCTCGCATTCCCCTCCAATTTTCGGAGAACCCCATACTCCCTCGCCAACGCCCTCTCCTCCCTCTCCTTCTCCGCCTTCAGCAGCACCACACTATGCAGCAGCGGATCAAGCGCCTTTTCCAACCCCGCGATGGCATCCACTGTCTTTTCAAAATCTAATTCCACTTCGTGACCTCCCTTGGTCTTATTACCCCTCCCCTTACCCTGTTTAACACTTGTGGGTGGGACAGAGGCAGGAGGAAAAGGCATCCCCTTCACCAGCTTCGATCGCAAGCGCGCGGCAAAGGTACGCAGGATGGATTGCGCCTGGGAGTGGCGTGTGTCGCGGTCACGGAGGCGGTGGAGGATGGGGAGGGAGGCGTCGGTTAGGAGGTTGGATACGGCTGTTATGGAGGGGGTGTCGAGGGGCGTCCATTTGGAGGCAATTGTTGCGCGCGGGATGTGGCGGGTGAGGGTTGTTAGGTGGCGGTGGGTGGATAAGCGGTCGGGGGGTTCGTTGGGGGTTGATGATGCTTCTGCTTCAGAGGAGGGGCGGCGGTTGAGGTGGGTTTTGGTAAATTTGGTGGAAGTGGTTTGTTCGGGTGCGTCGCCCTCGTTGGAGGCGCGAGGAGGACGTCCGCGGGGCTTTTTCTTGCCTTGTTCTGTCTGGGAAGGGGAGCCATTGTTCTGCGCTTTGGAGACGGATAGTTCTGCCAGGGAAGGGCGACCGCGCTTTGGCTTCGGAGGGGCGGGTGCATCTTTGCTTGGGCCAGCAGCCGATGGAGAGATCTCGGCCGCCCACCACGGGTTGTCGTCAGCCGACCGGCGTTCTCGTCGGCTTCGGCGGGTTGAGGGCTCCTCTGACGTCTGGTCTTCAGCTGCCTGCTCGTCACGGGCTGCCGGCTTCCGCCCTGGTCTGCCCTTCGTCTTCTCAGCCTGTCCATTGATGGCCTGCGGGGATGGCTGCGCGGGGCTCTCATCAGATTGGCGGTTCCTCCGCGTCGGACGATTCGCCGACTCTGTTGGACTTTGCTCCTCCGGACCTGCGGCCTGCGGTCTGCCCGCTTTGGGCCTTCTGTTGCGCCCCTCGCCCTCTTCCTGACCGTCTTCTGCCTCTGCTGTCTCGTCTGCCCTTCTGCGCTTGTGCGGCCGCACTTCTGAATGATCATCCTCCTCAGGTTCCGCATCGCGCACCTTGGGCGGCCGTCCCCTCTTCTTCGGCGCCGCATGCTCGGCCTGGTCGGCTTGATCCCCTGCGGGGAGTTCAACCTGAGCTACTGAATCATTGCTCTTGCGCGGTCGCCCTCGTCTCTTTGGAGCGGCGCTGGGCTCAGCAAAGTTGCCGGGTTCTGCTGGTTCTCGTGGCCGGTCATGTTCCCGCTCGCGGTGCGACGCGGTTGCTGCGGTTTTGGACGCACCCGGCGGTCGGCCTCGCTTTCGCTTCTGAGCTGGTTCTCCAGGCGCCTGTGTATCGATCGCTGTTAGTCCAATTCTCAAAACACGACAAGAACTATCTTAGCGATACTCACCATGACCACAATTATCCCAGCAAATCTCTGGAATTGATGATGGGAGGTGTTGTTCTTGCAGGTCTGTCGCGCCACGTCCAGCTGTGGCTTGAGAGCTTGGCGCGTTATCGCGACGCGGGGACTGGGGAGGACCCACTTTGGACTTCATTGAGCCCCGGACCCACAGGATTTAGCCAGACTCGAACTGGCGACAGGGGCATTTGGCAGGGGGAAGACACGCCAAGTCCGGACAGGTTGCAATCAGAAGCGAAATATAATTTCGAACGAGCGTCGGGAGAATCTTCCAATACTCTTCTTTCTTCCCCGTGCGCTGATCTTCGCGACAAGAGACTCTGTTGTTCTGTGTTTTGCTCCCTCCAATCCGCAGCACTTCAGCTCAGGCACCGACGCCCAGCCAATCCTTACATCATCATCCCAATCAGCCGAACCAGCAGTCCCGTTTCCCCCACACGCGTCGTCCCCCCTTTTCCCCAGGCCTCCAACTCACCGGGCCAAACCACCACCACAACTCCATCACCACCCATCCAGTCACATCACAAAAATGCGCTTCTCCACAACCGCCCTCCTGGCGCTGCCGCTGCTCGCGTCGGCCGCCGAGTCCCCCTTCGAGCAGTACAAGGCCAAGTTCCAGAACTTCCTCAGCAACTTCGGCGCGTCGGCGCCCGCAGACAAGGCCGCCGACGCCGCCTCGGCGGCCTCGAGCGCGGCGGCAGCGGCGACGGGCAGGGGCGGCAGCGCCAAGACCAAGAAGGTGGTGGAGCCCAAGAAGATCTCGGTGCTCACGCTCGACAACTGGAAGGACACGCTGTACGGGCCCGTGCAGGGGCCCGGGCACGAGGATTGGCTTGTGTTGATGACGGGGAGGAATAAGACTTGCTTTGGTTTGTCTCCCTCCATACTCTCTGTATATCCACATGTGGAATGCTAACACGGTAAAAACCAGGCCGCTGCGAGCGCCTCGAAGCAGCCTTCACCGACTCGGCCCTGAAATTCGCCTCCCTCCCGCCCTCCCAACCCTCCCCGCACCTCGCCAAGGTCAACTGCGACGACACGCCCGTGCTGTGCAACTCGTGGTCGGCCAGCGCGGGCGGCTTCTGGCTGTGGAGCGTCCCGCCCCCGCCGGCGCCCGTCGACATCCACACCAAGGGCCTCAACCTGACGACGGTCACGGCGCAGGACATTGTCGACGCGTACGGCGTGTATGCCGCGGCGTCGAACAAGACTGAGGCCGGCTGGCGCCATGTTGATACCAAGGGGTATTTCCACCCGACCGAGGGCAGGTTTGCCAAGTGGGGCGTGGCGGTGCCGCTGGGGTATTTGTTCTGGGCGCTGAATGTCCTGCCGTCGTGGGCGATGATGTTGATTCTTTCGTTTGTGAGCCGGACTATGATGTGAGTTGTGGAATTACTTCGAGATGCGATTGGGTGTGCTGATGGTGTTTAGGAACCGCCGCATGAACAACCAGAACCGGCCGGCTGCTCCTGGTGCGGCGCCCCGTGCTGCTCCCGCTGGTGATGCCCGGTCTTGATCGGGATGAGAGTGGAATTGAGGTTGCTCGGATCGTTGGAAGAGGATGGTTTCCATGATATAAGTGCTGTAATTACTGGGTGGGCTGCCTTGGTTCTTTGGCTCGGAGGATAGATCTGGCGGGCTGCAAGGGATGGTATTCTGGGTACAATGGTTTCGTCTGTTTGAATACTACGACTCGTCACGGACTCGGGAGTTGCTTGAATCTAGCTCAATTTTTTGTCCTACAAATCGCCTCGAGATTGGCCAAGCCGTCGAGGACTTGCTCCGGCAGCTGGCTGTTAGCCAGGCGGCCGTAGCGCAGGTCGCTCATGGCGCCGACGGTCTGCCGCACCGAGGCAAGGAGAGATGCTTCTTCTTCTTCGAGGAGCTGCAGCTCGGCTTCCAGCTCGCCGACGGCGCCCTCCATGTCGGGCAGGATGGACCCCAGGCTGTGCTTTGCGGGTTGGGGTTCGGACCAGTTGCCGAGCTGTGGGCAGTCAGTCTCGGGATTCACTCAGGAAAGCAGGGCTGACCAACCATCCTCTCAATCTCTACTTCCTCATCCTGCTCCTGTGCCTCGGCCTCCCGCTTCGACCGGATGAAGGCGCGGCGCATGGCCTTGCCGTGCTTGGCCTCGTCCTCGATCTGCTCGGCGACGGCGTCGACCAGCGCATTTCGCTGGCTCTGCAGGTCGCGGTAGAGGGTGCGGATTTGCGGCGACGACTGCAATTGCCGTGGGAACAGGGCGACGAATTCCTGCAGCGAGATGATGGACGGCAGCCGGGCTGGGGCCAGCAGGTAGTTGCTGAGGATTTCTTGTTCTGTTGGGGCCATTTTGCTGTTGAGGTTGCTGGATGTTGAGTGTCAAGATAGCAATGCCGCCGAGTGAATCCCAGGTCAAGTCAATCCCATCTTCGTTTCAATTCCCCGGTCTCCAGTAAGAATGGGCCAGAAAGATTCGAGTTGAAATAAAGAAGTTGCTGTCCTGTGATTCCTGCCTCTTGAGGAGCTGAGGTGGTTGATCGCGTCTTCACGTGATCCGTGCTTCTTTCCCCCGGAGTCACTTGCACTCTGACAAAGTCCGGACATCTCCTGCTCATCCGAAGCACCTTTTTCACACGCTTCTTCTCTCGCCTCATCACTGGCTACTCAGCTCCCATCAAACCTCATTTGTAGCCTTGCAAAGGTGCTATTGTGTGAATTTGAGCTCAATAGGGCGCGATTTGACAGCATTCGGTCCAAGTCATTCTCTTCATCCCGGCCGTCGGCAGCTGCAACACCCCAATCACTCGCGGTTCTGACATCCGGCAAGCGTCAAAAACCCACAGAACCTGCCGGTTAGCCCTTCTCCGCTTGTCTTTGTACCGAGAAACCATCTATTTCGAGTTCATTGCATCCCGATAACCTCAACACCACCTCCGCAGCTTCGACCACGACACGCAACTCCCCCTCCACCCCACCATCACGTCACCATGGCGCCCCAGAAACAGCCACAGCCACCGTTCCAAAAGGACGAGCGGGTACTGTGCTTCCACATGGAGATGCTGTATGAGGCCAAGATCCTGGACATCATGCCCGTCAGCGACGACACGGGCGGCTGGCTGTACAAGATCCACTACAAGGGCTGGAAAAGCAGCTGGGACGACTGGGTGCCGCAGGACCGCGTCCGCAAGTTTACCGACGAGAACAAGGAGCTCGCCGCGCAGCTGCTGGCGCAGTCCAGGGCCCTGCAGTCGGGGAAGTCGGCCAAACAGGCGGCAAAGAAGGGTACTACCGCTCGGGCCGCTATCAACGGCTCCGATATGAGCTCCGCTCGGGGCAGCGAGGAGCGCACTGCCGGTGCGGCGGCGACGACGGGGCGTGGGCCCCGCAGGGCGAGGGATTATGAGCTTGAGCAGGTGAGTAATCGGTTGTGCTGAGACTTTTCCTTATCTTGTCTCCGGGTTTGGTGTGTTGCATGTAATATTCTTTTTCTATTGTGTCTCCGACTCGCGTATTGTGGGAACTTCTGGGTGCGAGTGCATCTATTGTTGTTTTCACATGAATAGGAATGGCTCTGGCTGGCAGAAACGGTGCTCCGGGAGACAACTCGTCGGCCCCCTGACCCCCTAGGCAATCACCAACTCGTCACTCGAACAAATCTCGAGGTCATTCTGTCCACGACTGTGGCTGGCTTATCTGCAACGCACTGGCAACATCCGGCAACGGCTACGTCAACACCCGGCAAGACGAGGGGAATCGCCCAAGAGTGGCAATCGACTCAAGAGACGCCAATAATGCTGCTGCAACCCACGGACTGCTGGCCTGGCAACTAGCATCTGCACAGCCCGGCGCGTCAACTGTTCTCCTGCGGATTTCAACACGGTGACGGCATCGGCAAGCAGAAGGAAAGCCTACAAAACGCGTTTTCTTTCCCCTTGGAAGCGCATTTCTCTCCTCTCCTTTTGCCACGAAACACCCATCACCACAGCTCTGATCACTCTTCCTCCTTTCAACAAACTCCGGTCAGAACACCTCGAACACAACCAGCGAAAAGACACTCGACATTCTCGACGTCTCAGCATCGTCTTTCTTGCTGTAGCACCTTCGCGCGATCCCCTTTCTGCTCTCTTTTGGAGTACTTCGTTGGATACACGATACAGCCTATTTGCTTCCCTTCACTCGTCAACATGACGAAACCAAATGATGTTGTCTCGGACTACGGCCTGAGGAGCAAGACTCGTCGTGTTCTTCAAGAGCAGCAAGCGAACGAGAACGTCGACCGCGCGCAGGCGCCGAACGACGTTCAACCCCCGACCCCCGATAGCCCTGCTCATAAGCCGCGGCTGCCCAAGCAGACTCCCAACGGCGCGCAGACGCCGAACGGTGTTCAACTGCCGAGTCCGGACAGCCCTGCTCAGGAGCTGTCCAAGGAGAACACCAACGGCATGCGGACGCCGAACGGTGTCAAGAAACCCAACCCCGCCAGTCCTGCTCGCGGGAAGGCCAAGGAGACACCCAAAGGCAAGCCGACGCCGAGAATTGTCATCAAGCCAAGCGCCAGCACTCCTTCTCGGGAGCAGTCCAACAAGAATGCCAACGGCATGCGGGCGCCGAACGGTACTCAGAAGTCAATCGCCACCAGTCCTGCTCGAGGGCAGGCGAAGCAGATTCCCAACGGCGTGCAGAAGCACAGCGGCGGTTTGAGGAAGGCCACCCTTGAGAAGCAAGCCAAGAAGCAAGCCATTGAGCAGGCCATTTCTCAGCAGCAGTCCGCCGCCAGCAAAGCTCCGGAGCCGAACACCATCCAGGAGCAGCCGAGCGCCGTTCAGGAGCGGACCCCCAGCAACCGAGCTCAGAACCGACAGGCCGTCCCGACAGAACTCCAGTTCTACCACAACCATTTGAAGGATCCCAAAAACTGGCCGCTCGACCAGTCTTGGATGGAACAGGAAAACGCCATGTTTGCTCGCCGGCAAAAGCGCGATCATCTGATCGAGCTGCCAACCCCCAAGACGTCGGTCTATTGCGACGAGAACGGCAAAAAGCTCTTCGACGACCGCTACGTGCAAAAGTCGCAGCGGAAGCCTCCCATCGGCCGCCGTCATCCCAGGATCATGCAAGCCACCAGGAACGGCACCAACAACCCTAGGCTGGAGTCTTACTGGGAGCAGCTCCCTCCCAACATCAACTTGCCGCTTGCCGGTAATCCCAGGGAGCCGGTCTTGACCGGAGTTCCGGGCCAGCCCAAGGGCGCACTTGGCCCCTATCCCGGAGAGCTTAGGGAGCCGGTCAGCACCGACGCGGCGAGCCAGCCGGAGCCATGCCACGGACCAATTGACCCCATTGCTGGGAATACCGAGGAGGGGTTCATCCCCAACATTGCGAGCCAGCCGGGGCCATCCCAAGGATCAGTTGGCCCCATGGCCGAATACCCCACGGAGCCGCCCATCCCCAACGCGCCAAACCAGCCAGAGCCATGAATAGGAACCCTCGACGAGAGCACGGCCGCCCTTGTACGTGAGTCTTGCGTGCGGAACGCGACCACCGACGCGGCAGCCAGCACCTTGACGTTTTGAGAGAATCATCGCGTGTCCAAGTGGGCGGTTGCGTGGTTATTTCGTCATTGTGGCTTTTCTTTTTGTTGACTGAGAGTCGCGCTCTCCAAGTGGCGAGCTGCGTCTGTTTACTTTGCGTTGGTTGAGCAACATTCGGGGGAAGTTCCAGCTCGACTAACAAGACACAGGAGGACAATTTCCACAATCGGCCGTCGATCAAGCTTCCCGTTCCAGACCACCTCAAGGCTCTCCTTGTGGACGACTGGGAGAATGTCACCAAGAATCAACAACTCGTTCCGCTTCCCCACCCCCACCCTGTGGAGGAGATCCTGAACGACTATCTTGCCTTTGAGAGGCCGAACCGCAAGGAGGGGAGTGCCTCACTGGACATTATGGAGGAGACGGTTGCTGGTTTGCGCGAATATTTTGACAAGTGTCTTGGTCGGATCCTGCTCTATCGGTGAGTCCTCTCCCCTCTCCTTCCCCTCTTTTTGGGCATAGGCTAACGAGGAACGACAACAGCTTTGAGCGCGCTCAATATCACGACATGCACAAGCTCTGGATGCAAGGCGAAGATGCCAAACACAAGAGCCCCGTGGACACATATGGTGCAGAGCACCTGGCCCGTCTTCTTGGTACGTTCTTTCTCTTCCCAACCCTTCCTCCAACGCAACCCAATACTGACCTGTTTCCAGTCTCTCTCCCCGAACTCATCGCCCAGACCAACATGGACCAGCAATCCGTCAACCGCCTGCGCGAGGAGCTGCTCAAGTTCACCAGCTGGTTCTCGCGCCACGTCGCAAAGTACTTTGTCAGCCAGTACGAGACGCCGGGGACCGAGTATATTGAGCAGGCGCGCACTGTTTGAGGAGGAGAAGAGAATGGAAGGAAAAGAAAATACGAAAAGCACAAAAAAAATGAGGAAAAAGGAAATGTCGAAAAAAATAAGTTGAGTTGTCATTATCGGGGTCATTCCCGGAGGCATCTGAGTACTCTGCTTTGGAGGAAATGCTTTGGAGGGGGGCATATACTGAGGGGGTGTTCTTGGAGGGAACTGTTGGTCTGGGAGGGGAGTCCTTTTCTCGGGGTTATTCCCGGTGGGATCTGGGTGCTCTGCTTTGGAGGAAATACGTTGGAGGGAGATGTTCGTGGGGATGTTGTTGGAGGACTGTTGATTTGCTAGGGCATCCTCTTCTCGGGGTTATTCCCGGTGGGATCTGGGAGCTCTGCTTTGGAGGGTGAGATGTTTCGAGGGCATGTTCTTGGAGGGAACTGTTGATTTGGGAGGGAGTCCTTTTCTCGGGGTCATTCTCGGTGGGATTTGGATAGTCTGCAGGGAGCCGGAAGCTGGATTTTGTGGATTGATGGACGTCTGTCGAGCCCGGGAGGCTTACCTGGGTTCCTGCTGTCGCTGGGATATGGCTGGGACATGGCTGGGTCTTGTGGTGGGCTGCTATCATGGGGTGTCATGGACGGGCTTTTCTGGGCGCAGGGACGGGTTAGAGACACTGGCAGGATGGGTGCATGGGATTTTCTCTTGTTTTGTCATGGGATATCGTCTTTTTTGGACTGGTAATACAGGGCGCTGCGGAATGGGATTTGCAGTGCACGACACTTCCTCGGGACTCGCTCCCAGCTGAACCTGATCTGATGTGAATGGGCAGTGAACACTTAAGTGACACACATGGACGGCCTTTGACCATGATGATCCAAATGTCCTAGTTGTCATACAATATTGTACATGGGTACAGCTCTAATCCGTCAGAAATATCTATCCTTGCCGGCTTGATCCCTTCAACACCAAAGACCGAACGCCTTCCCCTCCCCTCCATCATCACTCCTGAATCCACGCCATAACCACATTCTCATCGCCTCTCCTCACCACCCTCATAACCTAACCTCCTCCGCCTCCACCTCCCCAGCAACACCCGCGGACGGATTCACCCCCCTCACAACCCTAGCCTTCTCCACCCAAAACCCCGGATCCGGCTTCCTCGACTCGTGCAGCTCCCGCTTGGTCATGGGCTGCTCGACCTCCTCCACCTTTACCAGCTCCTTGACCTTCATGATCATGCCCGCGAACTGGGCGCTGACGGGGTGGAAGACGACCTGCGCGCGGCGGTGCAGGCCGAGCGCGGCCAGGACGCCGCGGGTGCGCTTGGGCAGGCCGATGGCCGAGCGGTGGAGGGTTATGCGGAAGTAGGACATTTTTTTCGCGGATGTCTCTCTGTCTCTGTCTCGTGTATTCTCTCCTGGGGTTGGGTTGGGGTGGTGGTTCGTGTTGAGATAGGACCTCCAACTGGGTGTTGACGGTGATGAGAACTGCTCCTCGTCGAGGGATGTTTCGTAACTCGGCGGAAGAAGATCGGGTATAATTCGCTCGAGTCCGTTCCTTCGGCGGTCCGTCAGACCGTATTTCCGTCCTTCCTCGCGTCGTCTTTCGGCCGCAACAAGCAGTGAGTGTCCTTTACAAGCATCAGCACCTGCGCAGTTCAACCTCCCAGTTTCGCTTTCAGAGGCGGGACTCACGTCGCCCACTCCCAAATCGAGTCTAGGAGTCCAGAAGCTGGCTACCCCTCAATTGCGCCGGAGGCAAGTACGGTAGTTACGTTCGTCGGCTCCTCAAAACACGACGTCGTCGCGGGACCAGAAAATGCAGCACTCCAGTTCGGCCCGGTAGTCTGGCAACAGCTGCACCGTGCACGCAATCCGATAAGCTCAGAAAAGTTCTGCCGCGCCAGACCGCTCAGAGACCATTGACCAAAAGGTGGGGCAGCTGGGTACCTGACTCGAGCCTGACTCCTGCCCCACGTCCCACGAAGGGTCATGGCACACATTGGAGCTCAACGAAAAGGAAGTTTTTGGAGTTTGACAAATACGGGCATCTTTGCGGTAGCATAGTTCTGGATATCCGGGTATGTTCTTAGGATCCGTTGAGTTAACGGAGGTTGGAAAGTCCCGAGGAACAAGACCCCTCCGTCCATGGCATCCTCCCGGTCACTGCCCTCCAGCTTCATGAAAGAAACCCGCCGAACAATGGAAGCACTGCTTGGGTCGGCGGGTTTCTGACCACGCCGCATCGGAGCTGACGCTGCAGTCCGAACCACGACCCCATCATTACACTGCATCCGACATTCACAGTAGGTATTGTACCACCGAACACAGCTTCAGTAACTGATTAAAATTTCTAAACGAATCCGGGCCTGTCCTACCCTCCGCGAGCCAAGCCATAAAAAGTGCTCGCAAGCGCTCCGCGTGCAAACATCATGACAAATCCGTGCCGCGAGTCCATCCCATATCTCGTAGAAAACCGCGTCTAAACATGCCGAGTCATCTAAGAATAACGTGCCCCGCCTTACATCTGCACCTCCACACGGCCCTCGGTGCCCGGCGGGCCCGTCTGCTGCAGGTTCGGCAGGATGTACGTGATGTCATCCCACGGGTGGCGGTACAGGCCGGTGCGCAGCCGCTTCTGGTCGAGGTAGTGCGCAATCAGACCGATGCTGCGGCCGAGCACGAACAGGCCGTTGAGCACACCCATGCTGAGGTAATCCTCCGCCTCCTCCGGGCTGAAGGCGCCGCAGTTGCGCATCAGGTCCACAAAGCACACGGCAATGCAGCCGTCCACGTTGAGGATCAGGTTGTCCTTCTTGGAAGTCGTCACCGTCTCGACGGCCAGCGCGTAGTCGAGCATCTTGCAGCTGGGGAACTTAGCCTTGACGTACTCCTTGACCAACTCCACACGCAGATCCGGGTTGTTCCGCGACTTGACGCGGTGGCCGATACCCGGGATGAGCTTGTTCTGCTTGCGCATCGAGTCGACAAACTCGCGGGGGCTGAGGCCCTTGTCGAACGCCTTGGTGAACTCCTCAGCGGCGCCGTCCAGTGCACCGCCGAACCGCGAGCCAATGGTAAGCAGACCGCTGACCAGCGCCGAGATGAGGTCCTTGCCGGCACGGGTCGTGATGATGGTGTTCATGGCGCCAGACACAGCCGGGCCGTGGTCGGCCGTGAGCATGAGCACCATCTCGAGGAACTTGGACGCGTAGTCGGGCAGGCGGCGACGGAACCACAGCAGCGACATGACACCGCCAATGCCAATATCCTCCTTGAACACGTCCGAGATGGGCATGCCGGCGTAGAGAAGCTCCTGGCCACGGTCATCCGAAATGGTCGAGATGAAGGCAGCGGGCTTGCGGATGAGGCCAAGCTCCTGGGCCCACGAGTAATCGATGGGGATCTTGGGGACGACGGGCTCGGGCTGCGGCTTGATAGTGCCTTCCTTCACCATCTTCTCATAGAGAGACTTGAGCAGAGCGGGCAGGTCCTCGAATGTGTCGGGCACGTAGAAGCCAGCCTCCCGCATGCTCTTGTTCTTCATGGCGGCCGTCTCGAGCTGCGAGTTGGCAAAGGCGCCAGCGTGGCCGAACTGCACCTCGGTCTTGAACATGCTCGCGCAAGTACCGATGGCCCACGCAACAATGGGCTTGGTGATGATTCCCTGCTTGACAGCGTCGATCACCTTGTACTCCTCAACGCCACCGACCTCACCGAGCAGCAGGAGAATCTTGCACTCGGGGTCCGCCTGGTACCGCAGAAGGTGGTCGATGAAGGTAGTGCCGGGGTACCGGTCACCACCAATGGCGACACCCTCGTAGACGCCGTCGGTCGTCTGGGAAATGATGTTGTTGAGCTCGTTGGACATGCCACCGGACTTGGAGACGTAGCCGACCGAGCCCTTGCGGTAGAGCTTGGAAGCCACAATGTTGTCCATCATGCCGCCCGTGTTGCCGATCTTGAAGCAGCCGGGCTTGATGCCACCGACGGTCGCGGGGCCAATAATCGTGACGCCCTTCTTCTGGGCAACATGTGCGATCTCGCGGGCCCGCTGGAACCACACGTTAGAAACTCGTCCCGTAGAGACACGATTGCGAGCCCAAACTTACGCGTTCTGGAACACCCTCCGCAATGATGGCAATCGTCTTGATCTGGGGGTACTCCATGAGCTCCATCGTCGAGCTGTAGACGCTACGAGACGAAGCAAAGTTGACCACCACATCGACGTCGGGGTGCTTGGCCATGGCCTTCTCCACCTGCTGGTACACAGGGAGCAGCGTCTCGCTGGTGCCCCAGTACATCTTGCTCACGAACTGGCCGCCAAATGTGTAGATGATTCCGGCCACCGACGGCGTCTTACGCTTGCAGATGAAGTCGAAATCGAGCATGCCCTGCACGGCACGCGGCTGCAGGCCGTAGACAAAGCATCTTGTCTTGTCGTTGAAGAGGGCATGGGCGGGGAGCGGGCTCATGGGCCGGCTGGGGGCGGCGAACCGGCGGATGTTGTCGTTAGCAGACAGGCCGCCCGTCGCCTTGACACCATTGTTGTCGGCGCTGGCCATTGTGATGTGTATTTTCGACTCGAAACGCGCTGGGGATGTCTGAATCAAGCAGGGGAGAAAAGGAAGGCGGCGAGGTTTGCGAAAATCAAGAGTCGGAGCGAGGGAGATTGATGGTTCGCAGAAATCGAAGACAGGCGGGCAGCACTTGGGGGAGAGGTTTTTGTCGGTCCCTGCCGTTTCGTCGGAAAGCACCACACTCGCTCGGGGCAGGCGCAGGAGCTCCGCAGCTGTGAATTTTAGTGAAAGTGGCCGGCCAGGAGCCGACCTCGAACCCTCGTCGCGCTGGAATCCCCAAGAAAAGTTGCTCGCCGTTGATTGGGCGGGCGCCCGGTCAACGGTCCAACAAACGGTGGCAGTTCCCCAACTCTTTTGGACCCCTGTTCGATCGCCTGACGGTGCTAGCCCGATGCAGCGTAAGCCTGGACAGCTCTGCCACCGCGCTGACAGGAAGTGGGGTACCGACCGCACTTGGCGAAGCAGGTACCGGTACATCATCCCACCTTGCATCCGATGCAGCTCCGAGTTTCCAAAAATTTGCGAAGCTGCAGGAATGCCATTGCCCTCCGCAATGCCTTGCGCAGCAACGTACTTGTTGCCAGTGAGGAATGCGTCTTCCTTGAGCTGAGGACGAAGGTAAAAAGCAGGAGGCTATGGCGAGATAGAGCCAAGGAACTGGATGAAAGAAACAAAGGAGAGCGGCCACTTGTCAAGCCTAGCGGCTGCCGCGGGGCACGCACCCCTGACCTCCGACGAGGTCTCGGGGGCCGCGGGGCCGAGGCCAGGTCCAGCGCCAAAGTTAGGCACACGACAGCGACATGGAAGAGCTGTGTTGTAAAAAGAAACCGACGGTACGGAGGGAGCTTGCCCCCATCCCTTGGACGGGCTGGATCGCATTGCCGGATCATCCCCAACTCTGTCCGCCTCTAGGACAATTGGACTCGGACGTCACACTTGCCGCGACCTTGAGAATCCTGAGATGCCGCATGATGGAAGGCGAGGAGCATTTTGAATTGGAAAAGCAAAAAGGAAGCGCCCACTCGGGCACCAAAAAAGAAGCAAGCATCGGGTACCTTTGCGGGCAGGATGCAGGAGCGGGGCGGGACTGAGGGGTCAGGAAGGCACCAAGTGGTCGCGGTCGGATCCCTGACGATCCAGAAAGTACCGGTACCTGCGGTTCCTGACCGCCCCAATGGCACCGCCCCGCAGAAAGAGACCCCAATGGTTTTGGCGGCGGGCACCGCAGCGGTACCTGGACTTTTTTTCTGGCCCTTTCTCCCCCCCCCCAACCCCAAGGGACGCGACGGTCCCCTGTGCAGCTGTTGCCCCGAGTGTTTTGCCAAAAGCCCAGCTTTGGAGTCGGCGTCTTTTTTCCTCGAAGCTGCATCTCAAGACCATTCCAGGTTCCCTCCCTTCACTTTGACATCCCTCACACATCTGCCCTCCAGCAACCAGCCCAATCCATTGAGACTTCTCATCAGAGTAGGTAAATTGCCCCTCACTTGAGGTTGGAAGAGCACCGCCGTCTCCAGTTGATTCCTCACTCCGTTCTCGGCCACCCCCGAACTCGCGAGCGCCGTTGCAGAGCTCTCTTGGGATCGTTCTGACGGATTGAAGCAGAAAAGCAAAACCGGCAAGGACTGAAAACGAAGGAGAAGGTTGCCCACTCACCAGCAACATGTCCGCAAAGAGCATCCTCGAGGCCGATGGCAAGGCCATCATCAACTACCACCTCACTCGCGCTCCGGTGATCAAGCCCAGCCCGCTCCCGCCTCCGACCAAGCACAACCCGCCTCCCAGGCTCGCCTCCCTTCACTTCCCCGAGGATGCCGACGTGAACGCCGTCCTCGACCAGGCCGAGATCACATACCCGTGGCTGCTGCACGCCGACGCCAAGTTCGTTGCGAAGCCAGACCAGCTCATCAAGCGCCGTGGCAAGAGCGGCCTGCTCGCGCTCAACAAGACCTGGGCCGAGGCGAGAGCGTGGATTGCTGAGCGCGCCGGCAAGGTGCAGAAGGTTGAGCACACCGAGGGCGTCCTCCGGCAGTTCCTCGTCGAGCCGTTCGTGCCGCATCCCGCTGACACCGAGTACTACATCAACGTGAGTCGCCTCGTCCCGCCGGAATCGCCTGAGAGAGCATGCCGCGCTAACGCCTCATAGATCAACTCGGTTCGCGATGTAAGTCTCGGTTTTCCGTTCAGCCTGTTCTTGGCGCCAGGCCGGATGTGATTCGCGTGCCAGGACCCACTTGCAGGCGCAAGCAAGCAAATGGGGGATGGTGTCGAGGGTGCATATCCATGGAGGTGAAAAATGGCGATGTGGAAGAGTGTGCAACATTTTCATCAGCCTGCGGGTGTTTCTGAGTCTTTATACTCGGAAAACTCTGTGTGCAAGCAAGAGTTCGTTCCGGACGGGGCCCAATGTCCCGTCACGGACGAACGGAAGGCTAAACCGCATTATGAATGTGGACCGGCCGGCCCAGTGGCCCACAGACACCCGAACAGGCAAAACCACACACACACACGCACATGAAGAACACTGCTGACTGATCATGCTATCAGGGCGACTGGATCCTCTTCACCCACGAGGGTGGTGTTGATGTCGGCGATGTCGATGCGAAGGCCGAGAAGCTCCTCATTCCTGTCGACCTCACACAATATCCCTCAAACGAGGAGATTGCTTCCACTCTCCTGAAGCATGTCCCCAAGGGCATCCACAATGTCCTTGTTGATTTCAGTGAGTCTCACCGTCCCATCCACTCACAAACGCAGCCGCTGACCATTCCACTCCAGTCACCCGCCTCTATGCCGTCTACGTTGACTGCCAGTTCACCTACCTTGAGATCAACCCCCTGGTTGTGATCCCCAACGAGGATGCCACCTCCGCGGCGGTGCACTTCCTTGATCTGGCTGCCAAACTGGATCAAACAGCAGACTTCGAGTGTGGTGTGAAGTGGGCCATCGCCCGGTCGCCGTCGGCTCTCGGCATCACCGCCCCGACGACCAGCAATGGAACTGTCAACATTGATGCTGGCCCTCCGATTGAGTTCCCCGCCCCCTTCGGCCGTGAGCTCTCCAAGGAGGAGGCTTACATCGCTGAGCTTGATGCCAAGACTGGCGCCTCGCTCAAGCTGACGGTCCTGAACCCCAACGGCAGGATCTGGACCCTGGTTGCCGGTGGTGGTGCCTCGGTCGTCTACGCCGATGCCATCGCCTCGGCCGGCTTTGCCGACGAGCTTGCCAACTACGGCGAGTACTCTGGTGCCCCCACAGAGTCGCAGACCTACCACTACGCCCGTACGGTGCTCGACCTGATGCTCCGGGCCCCGATGGACCCCAAGGGCAAGGTTCTCTTCATTGGTGGCGGTATTGCCAACTTTACCAACGTTGCCAGCACCTTTAAGGGGGTGATCAAGGCACTCCGGGAGTACGCCAAGGCGCTCAACGAGCACAATGTCCAGATCTGGGTCCGCCGTGCCGGCCCCAACTACCAGGAGGGTCTCAAGAACATGAAGGCGGCTACCCAGGAGCTCGGCCTCAACGCCAAGATCTTTGGCCCCGAGATGCACGTGTCGGGCATCGTGCCCCTTGCGCTGATTCCCGGCAAGTGGGAGGAGAGCAAGGCTGAGGAGTTCAAGGGTTAAGGGGTGGTTGCTTCGGTTAGAGCGGACGTTATTCATCTTGCCGTTTGATAGTTCTTATTACGGCGCATTTATGACGGGAGACGAGATTCCCAATAGAAAGTATAATACAGCAGTTGTGATGCCATTCTCTTGCTTCCAAACTGTGCTGCCCGCGACGATTCATTATTCTCACGTAACTCACCCAGCACTCTTGCTCAGGCCACCAAGGCCGGCATCAGACTTGATTCTGCCTCCCTTCACCACAGGTTGCCTCACCTCAGTCCCCCCTCGCTCCTCGCTTTTACCGGATGTGGCTGACATCGCCTTGAAGGTGACGAGATCTGCTGCGGCCCGCCGTTGTGTGGTTGGGCTGTTGACTTATCGTCTGCGCATCCGTTTCTCCGCATGGACCTGAAAAGGAAACTCACGCTAGAGAGAAGGAAAACACCACAGCTGCAACTCCCACACGTGCCAGAAGCAAAGCGATGCCATTTATCTTCTCCCTTCGTGTGCTTTTGGATATCACAGAATCAGCATGCCGATAAACCTTTTAAAGGAAGAGGCGACATCTGCCATGGCGGACTTGCCGCTCTAGTTTATACTTGAAGACGATAGATGGTTCGCGTCGTGTAGCTTTCTCCCTACCACCAGGAGAATGGAATCGTGTCTCAAAGGGCCAATAGATGGCAACAACAGAGCGTACAAATTAACAGTTGAGAATTGAGGCCAGGAGGTATGTAGGCAGCTAGAAGTCCCACTTCTTCGGGAATACTCCAAGTCAGTATCGCAAAAGCCTCTTGGTCTCCAGGAGTCCCTGATGTCTCAGGATCTAGGGCAGCAGTATCACGCTCTCTCCATGCTTCATATACAGCCAAGGAGACACAAGAAACCCCCTCGCGAGAGATCTAGCAGATAAGACATTACTAAGATACGGCCCAACGAAAGCCAAAAGAAGTGGTATCATATCATACATGGATGGACATGACAGAGACCGCGTGAGAGAAAGAAACCGAAGAAAAGACCAGGCTGGAAATAGACGTCCCCATGAACCCTTTACCTTCTGTTTACCCTGCTTGTCTTGTCGGCTATGTACAACCCAGACATCCACATATTACATCAGACAAACGGGAAGTTGTCCCAACACAACATGGCACCCGAACCCGCCCAGAAAACCGAAGGAAGACCAAGCAAGAATGGCAAGCTTAAAGAGCAATACCAGCCACGAGAGCCAGAGCACCGGCAGCCACAGCGGGCAAGACACCAGCGCCCACAGGGACGGCAGCGTTCGAGCTGGAGCTGGAGGCGGCGGAGGACGAGGTGCTGGTGCCGTTGGAGCTGGTGCTGGTGGTGGCCTCGGTGTTGGTGCCGGGCTCTGTTTCAACATAAATATGTCAGCGAACTGTTTTCTTCCAAGAGATGAAATGGGGGCAGGGAAAGGGGCATACCGTTGATCTCGTCATTGCTCAGCGGCTTAACAGCCAGGTTGGAGATGGTCGACCCATCCGGGTTCTTGACAGTGTACTTGACAGTCCAGTTATCAATGGTGACCAGCTTGCCAGAGGGAGCAGGCGAGACACCCTTGTCGATGATATCCTGGGCGCCGGGGGGCGGCACGGGCAGGGTGAAGTTGGAGTTGAAGCCCTTGGTGGTGATGAGGCTGGAGGAGCACTTGGGCGGGGTGTTGCTGCTCGAGGGCGGCTTCTTGCCCTGGATCTCGGTAAAGTTGAGCTTGGCGTACTGCTCCTTGAGCGAGAGGTAGTCGGCCATGAGCGTGGCGGAGCCGTCCTTCTTCTGGTCGACCAGGCCGAAATTGTTGGCCTCCTGCGTGTACTCGTAGACGACGCCGCCCGAGAAGACGCCCTCCATCTCCGGGCCGTAGATGGTGCCGACCTCGGTGAAGACGCGCGGGGAAGGGGTGTTGCAGCCGTACTCGGAGAAGAAGATGGGCACGGCCGCGCCCTTGAAGCCGCTCACCAGCTGGTCGTAGCTGGCCTTGGTGAAGGAGCTTTCGCCGCACCAGCTGTAGCTGTTGAGGGCGAAGATGTCGGCGCGGCTCATGTTGTCGGTGTCGCCGTCGAGCGTGCACTGGAAGTAGTTGTACGTGTCGAAGAGGATGTCGCGGACATCAGCGGCCGAGTAGCCGACGGGGATGGGGCGCGAGACGTGCTTCTTGACGTAGTTCTTGATGTCGCGGGTGACGGCGCGCATGTACGGGGGAACGGTGGCGCCCGTCTCGACGTTGTTGAGAACCTCGTTGCCGGAGAAGAAAGCCAGGGTGTTGGGGTAGTTCTTGAAGGCCTCGACGACGGCGAAAGTGCGGTTCAGGTAGGCGGCATAGTACGACTCCCAGGGGTTGAAGCTCGTCAGGGCCTCGCCAACCAGGGGCGAGTTGACGTCGAGGATCATGTACATGCCGGCGGCATTGAAGATGCTGGCGCACTTGTCGTGGTTCAGGTCTGGGTTGACGTTGTACACGCGGATGGTGTTGACGCCGAGAACCTGGAGCAGGGCGGCATCGCGCAGGCAGACGTCGGGGTCGCTCAGCGGGTCACGGCCAGCAGCCTTGTCGTAGCCGGCAGAGCCGCCCGGCTGGTAGGCGACACCGACAATCTGGAAACGGTTGCCGGTCTTGGGGTTGACGAAGTACTCGCCCTGGACCTCAAGGGGCTGCACGGCTGCGGCGAGGGTTGCGCCGAGCGCCAGGAGCGCAGATGTGAGCTAGCGGGGGTTATCAGCATCGGCATCGGTTCAAGGTCGAGTCAGCACACCAACATACAAGCATGGCTAGATCAGACGGCCGTCGGAGGTGTCAAAAAGGGCGATATGTGGTTGAAACTGGAGGTCGAGATATGCGATTCTTGCCAATCGGCGACGGCCGCAAAGGCCAAAGTCGAGAAGAATAAAAAGTCAAATGTCAAAGGAGTGACTAGAAGCGAGAGAGAGGACTGCGCAGAGCGTGTCCCTCCTCAAATGCAAACGAAGGACTGCTGAGGAGCAAGATGGGACGAACTCGAGACGGCCGACCAACACGAGGAGAGAGAGTGAGATGGAGGCGCGAAAGGAGTTTAAGGGCTCGCCTGACTAAGAGCCCCCCAAAACACGAGGGGATCGCCAAGGAGAGACTAGCGGGGCCCAGCCTGGCCTACCCCAGAGATCTGATTGGGCTCGTGGCTCAGGGGAAATGAACCCTCTTGCCTCTTTCGGCAGGCCCCTAGCATGATTCCTCGGTAGCGTGCCACCGTAAATCAACGTGGGAAAGACCCTGCGGATCACGAAAGAGGGAGCAAACATCGCAACGATACGAGACACCGGATGCACCGTACCATCAACAGCCAGCGCATCAATGCGACGTTTCTGCAGGTGATGCGACCGACCTTTTGGCCGGGTATAACAGCAGGTCTGAAAGACTCGGAACCCCGCTCTGTGCTCTTGATGGTCTGACGAGCGAACCTCGACCCCATCCACTGTCGAAGTGAAATTCTAGGAAATTTTCCCGATTCGGCCGAGCCAAGCAATTGGGACTTTCACTCTCGGTGGCACTCCCTGTTTCATCTTGAAGCTCGTCTCAGAACACAACGTCCAGAGTGGCTGGAGCCAACCGATGGATTCGCATGTGGCTCAGTTGTTGAATCCAGGTGTTGTGCAACGACTGATGGATGAGTGGCGTTGAGCTTTATGCTCGATAATTTTAAAGTTAGTTGGAGCAATCGATGACAAAGCACATGCTTGACAAACCGGAAATCCGCTTCTGGATTGTTCGATGAGACGGCATCACCACCACCTCAAAAGTCAAACCTCATGCAAGTCTTGCTCAACGAACACTCTCATTTTCTTTCTGGTTTCCGTTTTTACAGTGTATTTTAGCGTAAGAGAATTTTCGCTGCTCAACTATCACTCACTCCACGCCACCAGTCAGTTGCACGTCTTTCGGGGCTCAACATTATCGCCGAATATCATCGCAGTCATCGAGCCTCAAGCATACTTACACCTCTCATCGCATATCAACTCCTACAAGGATTTCTCATTCTTTCAATAGACCATTTCATAATCAGTGAGACTCGCTAGGTCCGACTGCCCGTGATGGACGCCAAAGAGCCCACGCCACCCCGAGACATCGACTCCGACAGCTCGAGTCCTATAAGCCACGAGCCACCCGTCGAGATAACCCTCAAGTTCCCTCCCGAAAAGCACAACCAGACCTGGTCCTTCTTCCCATCCGACACCTTCGAGGACATGATCCTCTCCCTCTCCCTCGAGTTCCCCTCGTACGACTGGTCCAAAGCCAAAGCCCTCCTCGACAAGCGCCAACCAGGCCTCAAATCCGTCTACACCCGCTCCGAGGACGCCCACCTACCCCTTTCCACCCTCAACCACACCACCCTCCGCCTGCTAGCCCCGCAGACCTCGGACCTCGCCTCGCTCCAAAACCAGCGCGCGACCGCCGCCTCCTGGCAGGCCAAGCGCGCCGCCGCCCGCGCCCGCTACGCCCGCCTGACGCCGACCCAGCGCAAAACCGCCGACGACCTAACCTACACCTTCCACACCCTCCGCCCCCTCCCCCACCTCCCCAACTCCTCCAGCGCCCTCGACCTCCTGGTACGCCTCAAATCCGACCCAGGCATCCGCGCGGCCATGCGCTCGCACAAGTTCTCGGTCGGTTTGTTGACCGAGATGGACCCCGCAGCACACACCTCTGCCACGCACGAGGGCGTCACCCGCATCCTGGGCCTCAACCGCAACAGGGGCGAGGTGATCGAACTCCGGCTGCGGACGGACGCGTACGACGGGTGGCGGGATTACAAGACGATCCGCAAGACGCTGTGCCACGAGCTGGCGCACAACGTGCACGGGGACCATGATCAGCATTTTTGGAAGTTGTGTCGGGAGATTGAGAGGGAGGTGGAGAGGGCGGATTGGAAGAGCGGCGGGAGGGCGGTGGGGGAGGAGGAGTTTGCTCCTGAGAGGCCAGGGGCAGGAGAGGAAGAGGAGGAGGGGATGGTGATGGATCATGGGGGGTGGGTGGGGGGAACGTATGTGCTTGGTGGTGGGGGAGGTGCAGGGGATACGGAGGGGTTGAGTGCCAGGGAGATAAGGGCTAGGGCGGCGGAGGCGAGGTGGTCGAATGTGGAGAGGGCGACGAGGCAAGTTGGTGATGATGACAGGAAGGAGGGGAAAGGGAAGGAGAAGAGGGAAGAGGGTCGAGATTCGAGTTGAGAGTCTGTGTTTTGCACTGCCATGTCACAGTATGGGAGGCTTGCCGTGGTGCGTCTGGATCTCAGTATTTTTGGGAGGTCGTCAACAGCGTGAAGGGTTTTGGTGTTCAGGGGAATGATACCATAAGCGGGCTAGGGACCATCAGCGGATTGCATTTGACACAGATGTACGATTATTGTCAGTAACAATCAATACTTTCATGTACAACCCAACTTCTGGAGGCTGTAAAATGGGCGTGGGCAAGATCAAAGCTCTTGTTCGAATATGCCCACAAGAAACGCCATCAGACTCTCAACATACCGATCTCGCACCAAGCCCATCAGTAGTCACTCACAAGAATTACAGCTCAAAGTTGGTATGCCACAACATACAGTCAAGGTAAAACAGAGAGTAACCACCATGCAAGCTCACGACCGAGAGACGCCGGCTTCTTCTCATGCCGCCGATCAACACGGACAGTCTCATGATGACGAGCAGCATCATAACCCATTCAGCTCAGCGTTCCTGTCCTAGACTCGTCTCGCCTTCAAGGTAATCGGCACGCCCACGGCATCAGAATATCAGACTCAGCAAGATAGATCAAAACCCCGGCTTCTATTCACCCCGTTCCCTTAACCTCAGCAATGCTGGTGTGTGGTATCAAAGTCACACCCAAACGGAACTCTCTCCCACCCTCTAGCACTCTACTCCCCGACCCGCCCCTTCCCGGCCCAGAGCTAAAGGACGGTCATTCGATGGACCCTCCATGCTCTCATCAGCCAGACTGGCCGATCACCCACCACCACCGCCCGAGCCTTCAAGAAGGCAGAATCTAATAACACAAGCCGCGAGTGCAGACAAACGAAAAGGAAAAGCTAAACCTGAAGGAAAGCATCACCACCAGCACCTCCCGCACAAAAGGGGCAAGTCAGTAGACTACCACCCCTTATCCAGTCCAGTTCAGCCAGTCCCAAACGCCTATCCATCTCGACTGCCACCTTGTCTTGTCCCAACCTTTAGTTGTAGTTTATCCACCCTCGCATGGGCTTCCGGGAAACCAGACCGCAATCCGGGATGGTGATGTAATGAAAAAGAGAAAAGAGTGAAGGTAGAAAAAAAGCCCAACGCCGCCGGAATGAATGATGTGATACATGTACAAAGAAAAGAAAATTAAACAAAGTAAAGAAGAGGATGAAGGAATGAAAGCTCAAAAAAAGAAAGGGTATCGCGTCTCCAGTCCAGTGCCATCATCCACCCATCTATCCATCACCATCACCGTCACCGCCCATCCAACCCTCCAATCCCTCCCCAAACCATGCAATTATGTATTACCTCCCCTATCCCAAATGTCAAACCTCCTCACCCTCCTCACACCCCCCCACCCCCTCCACGCTCCCCCTCCCCCCCGAACACCCCGAAGTCGACCCCGTCCTGGAACTGGTCCCGTCCCCCGCCGTACCAGGCCTCTCCCTCACCAACGCCTCCTTCTCCTCCTCACTCAACCTCAGCCTCAACTTCTCATCCAACATGCTAACCAACCGCTCACTGTACTGATCCAACAGCCCGCTCAACACACTCTCGCTAACCCCCTTCTTCCCACCACCACCACCACCACCACCCCCACTTTCCCCTCTCTCACTTCCACTCCCACTCCTACTCCCTCCGCCTTTTTCTCTATCTCGATCTCTATCCCCACTTCTTTGTCTGGATCGTTCCCTACCCCTATCCCTGTCTCGATCCCTATCCCGAGAATGAAGATGATTATGATGCCTCCCCGTCCGACTCCGAATAGCCCTCTCCCCCAACGCAGCCGCCGTCAGCCTGAGCTCGGCATCCAGCTGCGCAAGCACATCCCCGTTGATCACGTCCGCCGAGGCAAGTTTCTTGCGGTAGGCGCGCAGCTGGCGGCAGGTTTGTTCTGTTGCCATGCTGAGGGAGCCGAAGCCATATCCTCCTCCTCCACCACCACCACCTCCACTATTCCCGCCGTTTCCACTTCGTTGATTATGGTGGTGAGAACTGGAGTTTTTGCGGGATTTCACGCTGCTGGATGGGGTTGCACCTAGAGCTGGGAGGGAGGGACGGCGGAACATCTTGGAGCGGGTTTTCGGGCTCGACGGCGGCGGGCTGTCGTCGGAGCGGGAGCCGCCTCCTGAGGAGGCGCGGCGGGAGGGGGTGTTGTCGTCCATGATTCCCGCGCTGGCGCTGGTCGGGCTCGTCTGTTGTTGTTGATGTTTGTCGGCGGTCGGGGTGCGGAGGGAGGATAAGGGGAGGTGGAATCTGGAGGGGCGGCGGTGCACCGCCCGGGGCGGAGAGCGGCGGCCGGTGGTGATAGTGGTGTTGTTCGTGGTGCCGCCGTTGGAGGATGAGGGGCGTTGGAATTCGGCGAGCTCGGCTTTGGAGAGGACGCGGCGCAGGGGAGGACGGGTGGAGGCTGTTTGGGGTGTCTTTTCCGGTGATGGGTCGCGAGTGCGGGAGGGGCCGGCTGGGTCAGGGAACTCGAGGGCCCAGACCATGATTGTGCCATCCTCGCCCACGCTGACGACCTTTCGGCCGGTTTCTTCCGTGTCGACGAGGACGACGCCGTTGATGGCTTCTGTGTGGCCCCACTCGCGGTCCATGAAACAGCCTGCTTGGGCGTCGTAGACTCTGACGGACTTATCTGTGTTGGAAATGCCGAGAAGGAATGGCAGATCGGGGCCAAGCTGCCCGTAGGTCAGAGACTCGAGAACGACCGAGTCAAGTCCCGCTTCGTCGTTGCACTTGAAAGAGCTGAGGAGCCGCCCACTGCCAAAGTCGTACTGGCAGACCGAGCGGTCCAACAGCGAAACAAAAATTGCCTTTTCCTCAGGGGTCACCGTCATAGACGACGGAGAGGCCCGCAGAGAAATCACTCTGGAGGGTATCGCTGCCATGACGTCTGGCTCGCCCTCCTTGCTCACCAGATCATGGATTTGGAGCGTCCGGTCGAGCGAACACGTCAGAATCTTGTCCTCGGCGGGGATGAGCACCTGCACCACCTTGGCGCTGAACTCGAGCGTCTGGAAGTGCTCAAACGCGCCCGCGGAAGAGCGGTGGAACAGCTGGACTGTCCGGTCCCTCCCGCAAGACGCCACGAGGAACCTCGTCGGGCCCTCGTAGACCGTGATGTCTTGACAGTTGGAGGAGTGTGCCTTTGTCTCCAAGAGACACTTTCCTGTGGGAACCTCGACGACGCGGAGAACGCCCAGCTTGTCTCCGGCGATGAAGAGGCTTCCGTCTTTTGTGGCTCTCGCCACGGTAACCTGGTTGGTCGAGTCAGAGTCCGAAGCCATGTCAACCTGCTCGACTGGTATGTCGAAGGACGACTTGATCATGCCGTCCAGGTCCCAGGTCGTCACTCTCCCAAGGCCAGACCACGTGAAGAAACTGGCGCCCAACTTGTTTGACGCCGACAACAGCTGTATCCCAAGGATGGGATCGCCGAGACCTGGTATGGGAATGTGGTTTTTGTCTTTGTCATCACCGGAGTCGTCAGGGGTGCAGCCCGAGCTCCAGATCTTGATCGATCGCTTGTTGTCGATGGTGACGAGATTTTCCGTCATGAATCCCATGGCAACAAGGCCGACCGCCATCTCGGAGGCGCGGACAGCCGGCTCAGGGGTGCCATTCAATATGCTGTCCAGGCTGATGACGGCAAGCTGGCCGTCTTTGCCCCCAATGTAGACGTTTTCCCCTCGACTAGATATGCACGTGATGCAAAAGTCGACCTCAAGGACCTTGACCAGCTTCATCTGCTTGTTGGTGTCGTCGAGCAGACACACACATCCCGTCTCGGAGCAGATGATGGCCTTCTCGTCAGACACTGGAAGGGCACAGCTGAACGTTGCGTCCAGCATCGGGCCCAGGAGGATGTTCCTGCCCTGCAACGGCTTCTGTGCTTGTTGCGGCGGTGCAGGAGCTGATGCCTCTCCGGGAAACTTGGGCTTGGTGGGTGAAATCTCGGGGCCGTCGTCCACCCTCCACACCTTGACGTGCCGCACACCGAGCGTGATGAGGCTGCTGCCCATCCATACCATCCCCTTGACGAACGACGTGCATTTGTTTTGCTGGAACAACTTCGCTGCGCCGGTCCGGGGGTCCAGCTTCCACAGGTAGACGAAGCCGTCGTTGGCGGCGCCCAGCGAGGCGAGGTACCTGGTGTCTGGAGACCACGCCACGGCCTTGACCCCAAAAGTATGCTCACTGATGGAGACCAGGGGCGTGTCGGAGGAGGCATCCTGGAGGTTGAAGATGAGGACCCGTGGGGCATAGCCCGTCTCGCCCACTGCTAAGTACCGCCCATCGCGGCTGAGGGCCAGGCAGGTGGTCGCCTTGATGCGCTCGCGGCTCGTCCAGGTCTTGGCGGTTGGCGACTCGGGCCAGTCTGCGGACGGATAGAGGGAGTCCCTGGGTGAGGCGGCAGCCCTGTTCCTGCTGTCGTTGGCTTTCGGCGTAGAGATGGGGGTCGTCGACGAGGCATTGGTGGTGGAGGGGACGGAGAGCAAGGGAACTGCTGTTGGCCGGGCCCGGTAGAAGCGCTGGGCATAGTGCTCGCCCGAGACATCGACGACAACGACGGCGCCGCCGGCGATGTAGGCGAAGGACGACTGGACGGTGTCGAAGCCTGTCGGCGAGCTGCAGGTGGTCCCTATCACGCGCTCGAGTGACAGGCAGGACTCGTAGGGGGCTCGGGGCCGGGTCGGTGGCCGGGAGGGGCGTGTGAGAAACGGGGAGTTGGACGGTGTAAGCTTAATCCGGCTTGAGGGAGTGGATGCCATCGCTCTTCGCCATGGACTGTCTGTTTACTCGAGATGAAATGGGAGGCGGTTTCGCGGGGGCGTCAGCGTCTCTGCTAAGAAAGAGTTGTTGTGTAATGACCGGGACAGAAGGAGTGCGGCGAAGAGAAAGAGAAATCTGGCGCGTGTTGTTTCTAAGGAATGAACGGCGAGTCTGGAGGCTGGAGCTGGGAGCGTGCGGCATCAGAGCCCAGAAACGTCACCTCACAATGATGTAGGCTGGAACGAGTGACATGAAAGACCGTGCAGCGAGACAACAAGCGGTTTGTCGGTTGTCTCGGCGCTCCGGTCGGTTAGGGCACGGTTGTTGGGGTGCACGGCATTGCTGGATGGCGTTGTCGCAAAACGCCTTGGAAAGAAAACAAACCCGGTGGGTAGCTGCGATTTCCAGCCTCTTCCACTGTTGAACCGTGGGACGAAAAGTCGGCCGGGCAAGTGGGCATCGGTCATCTGCAGGGGTACCTCAGCTAACGACATTTGGAGCTCGCAGCTGCCAGGGGTTGCAGGACCCAAAAAATATGAGGTGGTCCGTGCATTGGCTTTTAGTTAGCGCCTGTGTGATGAGTGCTTTCCCGGTTCGAGTTCCTTTCCAAACCACAGCTGGAATTTCGAAATGTCCATCAGTGGAGCGTCGAAATGGTTGCCCCGGAAATTAGTTGGTATGAACAATAACATTATCACCATTAAAAGGAGATCCAAGCGGACCACGATGCCGGATCATCCCTCGGAATTCATCATTGGTGAGCCATTCCTCTGGAAGCGGCCACTTCTCTGCATGTCGGTTCGGTTGTGATACCTGATGGCACAGTGACATGAGGTACGGAGTAACCCCCCAGCCGCGCGCGAGGTTGCATTAGCGCGGGCCGCGCCTGTCTGCAGCGAAATTGCATTGGCGGCTCGAGTGCCGGACGGTGGACGGCCAGGAGCTCAGACCACCACCGAGAACTGCCTGAGACTGCCAAACATACCTATTCCACGGGGTATCCGAAGAGTGGTCAACCAGCTGACTCTGCTCGCCCAGGAAGGATATGGAGATGATGGTGAGGACCCAATTGTACATCTATATCGTACACACAGCTGTCTTTGCACATTCCTCCCCTAAATAATACAGTATTGCACCGACCCTGCCCGGTGTTGGAGATTGCCTGACTGCGTAGAGGACTTGACTCCCCTTAACGGCAAATCACCCCATCATGCGCTTCGCCAGCTTCCTCTGCGCCTCGGCGCGCGCGGCCTTGTCCTTGTGATTGGGGCCCCTCGGCCGGTTCCAGATGGGATCGCGCGTGATGCCCTCGGCGCGCCACTTCCGGGGCGGCTTCTTGCCCAGCGCGGCCCAGTGCGTCCACACCTTCTTGCCGCGGTTGTGCCAGCGCTCCTGGCGCTCGAGCTCCTCCTCCGGGTCCGGCGTCCACTTCGACTTGAGGATGCGGCGGATCGCCTCGGGCGACACCTCGAACTTTTGCGCGAGCACCTCGGTCGTGTACTCGTCGGGGAACTGCTTGTGCAGCATGCGGATGCCCACCAGCGCGTCAGGCGAGAGCTTCTTGCGCGGGTTCCAGCCGTCGGGGAACTTTTTCTTGAGGGCGGCCTTCTGGATCATCCAGGGTTCTTTATCTTTGGGTTGGAACCACGAGCTGTCTTCGTCTTCTGATTGGGGGTTTTGCCACTTCTTTTCCGTTTTGGACTTCTTTGCCTTCTTGTCCGAGTTTTGGGTGTTCGAGTCGCCGGTGTTCCCTTTTGCTGCTAGATGATCGCCTCGTGACCCGGTCGCAGATGGATTGTCGGACGGAGAACTTGTTTCCTTCACAAACCCAGCGTCCTGCTTGCTCGCAGTATCACCTCCTCCTTCCACATCCTTCGCGGCTTCTCCCCCGCTCCTCCTGGCGCATGATGTGTGTAATGATCGCGATGCGGCGGCAAGCACGGGGGTTGTCGTGTGTTTGTACAGACGGTTGCGCGGGCCGAGAGTTGGTGTCTGATATTGCGCGATTCGCGGTGCTGATCGGAGAGGGACGTTAATCTGAGCGATGTTCTTGACAAATATCCTGAGAGCTGCTGTCCGGCAGGAGCAATCCATGGTTACAAAGGATGTGATTTAGGCCCTGGGGATCGAAGGTTGGCTTCAAACCGGCAGACGCGCGAAACGTTGGATTCGAAAATTTCCCTTACGACCCTTGCACGCTGAGCAGTGGGGCGTTTCTTGGCATGCAGCGTTGCAGCCTCGCTGCGAGTCTGCGACCCACCACAACCTTCAACTTCTTCCTCCATTATTATCGCCATTTCAATCCCGGTCCTCATCTTATAACGACATGGACATGTTAGCAGCAGCAGAAGTCCACATGCCGCTTGCAGGAATCCATTCAAACCAATTCTACCTCTCCTACGTGACCCACTGATTACCTGCTCCCAGAATGCATGACAGCAGTCCACCCCTCCGTGGCGATGGAGACGTCATGGCGCTCATGGGAAGCGGATCCCGATGCGGCGGGCGAACTGCAACTGTCGCAGCAACAAGTGCTGCTCTCGACCCATGTCCACTGTCATCGTTAAGACGAACTGCTGGATGATTTATCAGATTCCGCTGATCATCAGAGCCATGCCTATCGCGTACATGAAAGCCATTCCATATCAACTAGCCCGCGAAAATCCATCTCTGCCTTTCCTCAGATGAGGAAGGAAAATCTAATATGGATGCCAGGAAGCCTGAGATCGGAAGCTGGGTCAAAGCCTGGGGCTACCGGTTCAAGTGGACTGAAGAACATCTCACCGCCGAAGACCTGCGTCCCCTGATATTTACCTACGATGAGCTCGCCACCAAATGCTTGGACTGCTTCGACGACCGGAAGACACTGCCCTTGAGAGTAAAGAGATCCCCAGATGACGGTCACAGTCCATGCCAACATACGGAAAGTCCCGACTTATACGAACTGCTGCGGCAGCGCGCCCCTGAGGACGAGACCCTTGGCGCGCTCTGGGACCAAGTGAACACAGTTCCCTCCTGGGTAGACTGGGACCAGATCGCCCGCGGCCAAAAAGTCTTCCACCGCTACGCCGGCCCGTCCATCGTCGGGCTTCTCTTCGTATCCCTTCTCGGCGGCCTGGGCTCCCCGCGCGTCGTCGAAACCCTTACACGCACCGGCGGCTTCGGCCCCTGTGTCGCTCGCCGGCGCCTGTTGGAAACCTTCCACCACATCCTCGACCTAACCGACTCCCTCCCCTCCCTCCAACCCGGCCCCGAAGCAAAGGGCTTTGCCTCAACCATCCGCGTGCGCCTCCTCCACGCATCTGTCCGCCGCCGCATCCTGTCGCTCGCCCACTCCCAACCGTCCTACTACCCCATCGCCCACCACGGCATACCCATCAACGACCTCGACAGCATCGCCACCATCCTCGCCTTCTCCGCAACCCTCATCTGGATCGCCCTCCCCCGTCAGGGTATATACCTCCGCCCGCGCGAAATAGACGATTACCTCGCCCTCTGGCGGTACACAGCCCACCCCCTAGGCGTGCCAACCCACCCCTTTTCCTCCCCCCACACGGCAAAGATATGGATGGAATCGCTCCTCCTAACCGAACTCTCCCCTTCCCAGACCTCACGCACTTTAGCGCACAACCTCCTCCACTCTTTATCATCTCAACCACCCATCTACGCCTCCCTCCCCCTCCTCCGCGCAGAAACGCACTGGCTTTTGGGGAATGACCTCGCCTCTGCGCTGGGCGTGCCGAAACCCCGCTTGCGGGATACGTTGCTTGTGGCAGCGCAGTGTGTGTTTTTCATGGGGTTGTGCTATGCCAGGCGGAGTGTGAAGAGTTGGGATGAGAGGGGAGTAGCGAGGGCGAGGAGGGTGATGAGGGGGGTTGCGGTGAGGATGAATGGGGGGGTGGAGGCGAGGCATGGGTTTGTGTATGTGCCGTCGCTGGAGAGGGGGGTTACACCCTGGGTTGCGAGTACCACTGGAACTGAAGGGGGAGGGAAGGTCAGGAGTAAGAGAGGAGGGGTATTTTGGAGGGTTGGGATTGGGGATACTAGGTTGGAGAGGGTGTGTTTGGTGGTCGTGCTGGTTGCGATGGTGGTGGTCTGTTTGGTCGGGTGGCTTGGTGTTAGAGGTGCGGTGGGTGTGTTACAGATCCTGCAGTGATCTGCCGGGTGCCGGTTCGGGAGCTGTCGATCGGATCCTTTGTGGGGGACGTCGGGTGTTTCATGTCCGAGGAAGAGGATGTGCAACACTGCCGAAAGATGGCGGTGCATGTTGTGCGATATGAGGCTTGGAATCGGGACTGAGAACACGAGATACCCTTCCACGATACGATGAACCGGAATGTTACTGTAAATGCTTCATTTGCAGAGCTACCTAGCTCTCGGTTCTGTACAGTGCAACATGGCAATGCTTTTCCGCATGACCCAACCTGTCTTTAGGAATCCTGTGACACCGGCGACGGCCTCGTGTCGTTCCTTACACCCAACGCCGACCATTCTGCAAAAATCATACCAATGCTCGTAACCCAACCGTATCCCGTAGCCAGGCCGTGTAAAGAGAGAGAATAAAACAGGGGAGAAAGAAGAAGAACCCGAGCAATGCCCCTCAAGCGTCATGCATCAACTCGACCGGCGGCCGCGCAGTGTGCGCCATAATGGGCTTCGGCGCCGACAGCCCAACGGGGCTCATCTCGTCCGGCTCGTCCGTCATGTCATGAATAACGACACACGGCAAGTGCGGGCTGGCCCCGTGCTCCGGGTTCGGCTGGAACACGAGCGTCGAGCTGCGGCTGCGCTGCGGGCCGGTGCCGCTCTCGGCGGGCGAGACCGGTGACCCGACCATGCCCGCATTGACATCGGTCGCATTGTTGTGATGCCGTAGCTTGGCCAGCGCCTCGGCCAGGTCATCGGCGTGCACCATCTTGTTGGGCGCGTCCTCCATCTTTTGCTCCCACCCGTGCGGCGGGCTGGGCGGCGGCGAGATGAAGAAGAGCTTGCCGGCGTCGGGCAGCGCGAGGTGCGTGTCCTGCTGAGTCTCGAGGGGGGTCGGCTGGCCAAAGTAGACGCGGCAGCGCTCGCCCAGGATGGTCTCGCCGTCCCAGTCCTGGCGCACGGCGATGGCGTCCTCGGTGCTGTAGAAGGAGACGATGATGCGGTTGAGCGACTTGAGCGGGGAGAAGGCGTGGATGCGGGCCTTTTGCGAGATGAGGTCGCGGATGCTTTGGAGGTTGTCGGGGGCGAAGATGTCGCGCGATTGTAGGTTGGTAAAGATCAGGGTGTTGCAGGGCGGGGTCGGCTTGATGAGGGGCGGTAGGTTTGAGAGGTCGAGGCTGAGGGTCGATTTGCGCGAGCGGCTGCTGCTGGTTGAGGGTGTTGGCGAGGCGCGCAGCTCTGGTGATAGTTGCTCCTGCGCAAGAGAAAGCGTCCGGAAGGGGAGTGGCTGGTCCATTGCGACTCGAGGGAGATCTGAATGTCGTCGAGTACGAAGGGCAATCTCCGCGACAGCGACAAGTTCCTCTTAGCGTACGCGCTGAATATGAATCGAAATTGTTCGTCGAGGGCACCTTAGGTCTTAGACGTTGAGTTGTCGTCTTTGGAGGGGTGGAGCGAATGCATGCAGCTGGAGATGGGGCGGGAAGGCGGGCTGCGGGACTGATATAGGTACCGACCGTCACTCACTGGACTGTAACGTACGTATCTTACAATACGCAATTGAGCCGGACCCCTGGACCCTAGTTGGCAGGTGGAAGCGGTGGCTGAGCTTCTTGGACAAAAAGCCGGCCTCGGCTCAGCAGCCACCAGACTTTTCGCATGCAAGTCGCCTCCGTCGTTTTCCGCCTGCAAAGCCTCTTTCATAGAACGTATCCTAGTCCTTGCACTACACATGCCGTGTAAGCTGCGGGTAGTTGTCAGGTTTTGGAGCATTTCTCGCCACTGCAATTTTGACGAGGCGGAGATGGAAAAGCAACAGACTCTCGAAGACACCGAAACTCCGAAACTGATGCTTCCGGCGGCCATGATTGGCCAAGTTCATCGGGCTGCACAGCCGCATCAGCCTGCCAACTTCTAACGTCTCAAGCTCAGGGCCATGGAAATTGAGGAATCCCCCATGCCTCGTACGGCCTCCGCCTGTCACCGCGGCGAGGCTGTCGGGGCTGGATCCGAAATCGCGAAACACGACCACGGTCACTGACACCGGTCACTGCCTCCCTCTCAACAAAACGCTTCTCTCAGGTGCGCAGGCTCGAGGCAGGGAACTTGTGTGTTGGGGTCACGCTCGAGTATCCACGTTGTGCTGCTCAGCCTTCTCTAGGCCTCACGCCACCCACTCCACGGGCGTAAGTCATACGCGGCAGAATTCAAAGGTACTCCGTACTCACGGGAGAATGTCTCAAAGACCTGCCGCATTGGGAAATCTAACCCAAAAACCATGTTCATGCACGGTCAGAGTCTTGGCTCTCCTTACTAGGTAGGAGAATGGACTACCAAGTCAAGCGGATGTGATACCACCTGCAGCAGTTATTAGTTCCCGCCTGAAAAAAGGTAGGAGTTGCTGCCAGAGGAGGAAATAAGCTCGGGATTAGTCCGTCAGCAACCCACAAGAGACGCGGCAAGGAGGCACAGCAAACCCAAATCTGAGGCTAAGAGCGCCACTATTCCCAAGCTTATTGCGTATTCAAGGCACAGTTGCCCCGGAGAATAAGCCACGTCTTTGCAGCACCATCGAGGGGCGGAATGAAGAGACCATGAGGGCAGCCATACCTTGTCGGGGCTGGCTCCCTAGGCGTTGTGTCGTCTCAGCAACCGTGCCCTCGACCAACACACGTCTGCGCCTCTCTCAACACCATACAACGATTCCTCCGCCTTCCATAGTGTGCCAAGGGAGCCCATCTCAATTTCGGCATGACAGGCTGATCCCCCGCCTCCCAAGAGCCGGACTCTTCACTGATGGCCCCACGATGTTTGCACTGCCCTAGATCTATTGACTCGGAGCGAGTGGTGGTGACCCGTAAACATTCCCCCTATCATACACCGCCCGTTCTATCCGTCTATCTGCCAGACATGCACCATATAATACAGCCCTCAACATGACAGCGGCATGAGACCTTCCGGTTCCAGACTTCGCGAGATAGCCAGATCATCCATGTGCAAAGAGGGGAACACCTAGGATGTGAGAGATCCCCTCACCAGCGTCTCACCGGGCGTGGCTGAGCATCTCGGCGGTCGAGGGACAGGGCCAAAGCTCCTCCAGTTGTCCGCCCGTCCCAGTTCAACCGACAATGCCACCCCCTCCACGATTCAAAGATGGCCGCGAGCAGATAGGTGAGAAGACTTGGACCAAGCCAACCCAACCAGCCGTAGCAATCACCACCACCAAACCAACTACCTAATCTCCACCCCCAACCTCTCCACAAGCCCCCTCACCACCCTCTCATGCATCTCGTTCGTCTCAGCATTCGTCAACGTCCTCTCCAAGCTGCGATAGTTGATGCGGTAGCACATACTCCGCCTCCCCGTCTTGGGATGCACAAACTCGTCCACCAGCCTGACATCCTCGACACAATCCCCCGCGACATCCCTCACCACCTCCATGAGATCATTCCCATGCCAGTCCACTGCCCCGGCACCCTTCGCAGTGTTCCCGCCCGCGGCACTCACCCCCCTCAACCAAAACGACACGTCCTTGTAGCAGGCCGGGTGTTTGCTAAACGGCACGAAGGGTTTCATTTTGTGCAGGTTATCCTCCACGCCGCGGAATTGGGAGAGGAAGCGCTCGTCTTTGGACCAAAACAGTCTGATATCCGGGATTTGGAAGAGTAACATGGCGATGCGCTCCAGCCCGATACCAAACGCCCAGCCGATTTGGCTGGGCACGCCCGCGTTGATGTGCAACTCTTGCTTGGACACGCCGCAGCCCAGCACCTCGAGCCAGTCGCCTTGGTAGAAGACCTCGAGTTCCCAGGAGGGGGAGGTGAAGGGGAAGTAGGCTTCGACCCAGCGGACGCGGAGGGGTTCGCTTTCCTGTTCTGTGGTGGTAGTAGCGCCGTTGTTTGTTGCGACCGCGGCGGCGGCCTTGGCGCGCGTAAAGATCTCGTTGACCATTAGCTCGAGGGAGCGTTTTAGGTGGGCTGCGACCGCGGCAGCTTCCTCGGGGGTGTGGTGCTCCGCCTGGAGCGGGTTGCGGTCCGGGTGGAAGGGCGGGTTGGGGTCCTCGACGTTCATGTTATGTTTGGGGAGTTGCTCAAGGTCCCGTATGATGGCGGCAGCCAGATCGCCGTCAGGCACCTTCGTCCTGTCCCAGACGCGGGCGCCCTCCATCTGGTGGAAGACCGGATAATGGCTGCGGTCGACCTCGTCGCGGCGGTAGACGTCGGCGCTGATGAGGTAGCCGCCGCTGGCGCGGGCGCGGAAGAGCTCGGCCTCGTGGGCGCTGGTGTGGGTGCGCAGCAGCGTGTCCTGGTTGATGTAGTACGTGTCGGAGCGGGCGCGGCCCGGGTGGTCCGGGGGGAAGCCGAGCGAGTCAAAGTTCTCGTAGGTCGAGACGACCGGGTCGAACTCGTTGTAGTATTTGTAGGTCGGCGCGGGGAAGACCGACTCGATGATCTTCCTCGTGATGGCCACGGGGTGGTCTTTTTGGAGGTGCAGTTTCCGCGAGGTCAAGGAGAGCACGGTGGACGAGACGTTGAACCACGAGTCGGTCGCATACTTCTTGCCGTTGATCTCGACCGTCTTTGGGCTCGTTGCCGCGCTTGGAGGCGTATTAAGGGCATCTTCTCACGGCATGCATCAGCACGGGGGACTTTGGAACTGTCTGCTTCTCATTGCTAACCTGAAGAGTAGGCTGCTCGCCAGCACCGCTGAGCCGGAAAGCTGGTCTGACTGCCTCGTCGTAGGAGGAGCGCAATGTTGGACCGGCCAACAGCGCGAGGCCTGAAGGCGCTCGCTATCCCCCGTGGCCCGATCATTGTGTTGTCAGAACTGCGGCTCTTGGAAGCCTGATGGCGGGGATCGGAGACCTCGCGATGGATCTCGCGATCTGCGGGAGGGAGCTCAAAAAGTTGTGGGTCCTTCGCCAAGCGGCCGGGGGATTGGCCACGCATTTGAGCTCTGTGATTGGCCAATTGCTGCCAGCCCGCAAGGTTCTCAACAGTCACAGCGACAAGGCACATCACCGCCGTCCGAGGCAGTTAAGCACTGATCAGAGCCGACACAAGATCTTGGACTCCCAAACTTTTACTTTTTCCTCTATCCTACACTAACCCTCTACTTGCTCAGGGGCTCGCCATCCTTGATCTTCTGCAGCCCAAACTTCTCCAGGCGGATGGCCTGGATGGCAATGAAGCCCGTCGTGTCCATGGGCTGGAACGTCTCGAGCGAGTCCATCGAGGCATCCTCCTGCGAGTACAGGTTGCTGGCGTCGCTCTTGCGGCCCAACACATAGGCGCCGCCCTTGTACACCGACATGCGGACCTCGCCCGTCACGTGCTTCTGCGAGAAGATGATCGAGTTCTCGAGGAACTCGCGCTCGGGGGTGAAGTACATGCCGTTGTAGAGGCAGTGCGACCACTCGATGGTGACGAACTGGTCGCGCAGCTTGCGCACCTTGGAGTCCATCACGAGACCCTCGAGGTCGAGATGGGCGAGGCGGCTACAGAGGTCAGCGTCATCCTCGGCAATTCTGGTTGGTAAAGACTTACGCAATCGTCAGGCCCGGGGTGTCGTAGCAGCCCCTGCTCTTGAGGCCAATGAAGCGGTTCTCCACGATATCGACTCTGCCAACGCCGTTGTCGTGGCCGATCTTGTTGAGGAGCTTGAACAGCTCAACCGAGCCGGTGGTCTCGCCCTCGGGGGTCACCACCTTGACGGGGATGCCCTTTTCGAAGTGGATGGTGAAGTTGTACGGCTTGTCGGGAGCATCGGTGGGGTCGACGGTGCGGGTCCAGAGCTCCTTGGGCGGGGTGTGGTCGGGGTCCTCGAGGACGCCGGCCTCGTACGAGCAGTGCACGAGGTTGTCATCCATGCTCCAGGGAGCCTTGGGGGTCGACGAGACGGGGATGTTGTTCTCGGCGGCGAACTTGAGAAGGTCGGCACGGCCCCTGTTGAATTGCGCGTCAGCATTGGTTTTCTTGGATAGGCCGCGTGTTGCGCGACGTACTGGAACTTCTGGATGAACTCGGGCAGCCTCCACGGGGCAATGACCTTCATGGAGGGGTTGCAGGCCTTGAAGGCCAGCTCGAAGCGGACCTGGTCGTTGCCCTTGCCGGTGCAGCCGTGGCTGAGGTACTCGCAGTTGTACTGCTGGGCGACGCGGACCTGCGCCCGGGCAATGATAGGGCGGGCCAGCGAGGTGCCGAGCAGGTAGCGGTCCTCGTAGATGGCATTGCACTGGATGGCGCGGAAGACGATCTCCTCGACGAACTCGCGCTGCAGGTCCTCAATGACCATGCGCTCGGCACCGAGCGCGAGGGCCTTCTTCTCAACCTCAGCCCAGTCCTCCTCCTGGCCGACATTGGCGAGGAAGCACACGACTGTGTAGCCCTGTACGGTGTCAATTAGTGGTTTCCTAGCAGCCACATCGAAATTGCGGTCTAACCTCGAGGATGAGCCATTTCAGGATGGTGGAGGTGTCGAGGCCTGTCGAGATTGAGTCAGTGACGGGCCTTCGTTGGGAAGTAGCATGCGCCGTGTGATGGAGGAGTGTGGAGCTGCAGTTGCATAATGGAGGCCGAGTACAGCATGGAACAGGCACAAGGCACGGTTACATGTGCAGAGGATGGGAATTGGAGCTTATCGTCGTACCTCCAGAGTAGGCGCTGTGCACTCGATGTCAGTCGTGCGCATTTAAAAGGTGCTTTGGCCAGGGCGATCAAGCACTTACAGACAAACGCGGCCCTTGGACATGGTGAGTAGCGGTTTTGGGGTTTCGAGTATCGTATTGAGGAGCTTTGGAGGATTGGAGAAGAAAGAGAACCTGGAAGGAGGAAGCCGGCGAAAGGGAACGAGAGCGGTCAGTCTTGTCACTTATCGTCTTGTTAGTCACACTTCCCCAGCCGAGCGAGGGGCCGATCGGCGGACCAAAACTTTTGAACTTTTCTGGGCCGATAAGAACCGATAGTGACCCTGTCCCTGCCGGACCCTGTGCAAGGCACTGACGTCGAGGGGCACGGACCATGGCGAAACCTTGGAATCAATATCGAACGATAAGTTCTGCTTATCGCAACTCTTAAGTCCGGTCCGCGATGCACTGTACATAAGAAACCGCGTTTCCCACAATAGTCGGCCATTGGTTTCAAAGCTAGTCGACTTTTCCTCTCGTTTAATAAACGTAATGATATCATAACACGACACCCTCTGCTTGGTTACCGCAGCGCGCAATGCAGGCAGCCAAGAGTGCGAGACCCGCCGCGCCGACGCCCTCCCCGGCGGCAACCCCCTCGGCGACGGCGGCCACAGCGGGGAGGGACGATGAGCGGGCAGCTGCGTCGTCGCCGGCCAGGCCCCGGCCGATACACTACCCCTTCTGGTTCGGAGGGAGCGCAAGCAGCATGGCCGCCTGTGTAACCCATCCCCTCGATCTCGGTAGGCACCCCGTCGCAAACCCCAATTCAAGATCGCATGGCTAACCAACTCCCCAGTCAAGGTTAGAAACCCCCAAGAAACTTCCTCGATTCCCTATTGACGTCCCTTTTTCAGGTCCGCCTCCAAACCCGCACCGGCACCATGCCCTCCACAATGAGCGGCACCTTCCTACACATCCTCAAACACGACGGCATCCGCGGTCTCTACAACGGCCTCTCGGCCTCCCTCCTCCGCCAACTAACCTACTCAACAACCCGCTTCGGCATCTACGAAGAGCTCAAATCCCGCTTCGTCTCCAAAAAAACCGACCCGGCCACAGGAAAACCCAAACCGCCCTCCCTCCCGTTACTCATCGCCATGGCGTCGGCATCAGGCTTCGTCGGCGGCATCGCCGGCAACGCGGCCGACGTGCTCAACGTACGCATGCAGCACGACGCTGCTCTCCCCCCTTCCCAACGGCGCAACTATGCCCACGCGCTGGACGGGCTGGTGCGCATGGTGCGCGAGGAGGGGGTCGCTTCAATATTCCGCGGGGTGTGGCCCAACAGCGCGCGCGCGGCGGCCATGACGGCGAGTCAGTTGGCGAGTTATGACGTGTTCAAGCGGACGCTGTTGAGGGTGGCGGGGATGCATGATGGGTTGGCGACGCATTTCACTGCGAGTTTTCTTGCCGGGGTGGTTGCGGCTACTGTGACGAGTCCGATCGATGTCATCAAGACGCGGGTGATGTCGGCAACGGGGGACCACGGGGTGGTGAGGGTGCTGAGGGAGGTGTATGCTAAGGAAGGGTTGCGGTGGATGTTTAAGGGTTGGGTGCCGAGTTTTTTGAGGCTGGGGCCGTAAGTCTTCCCCTTGCTTTTCTTTTTGCAGCGTATGCAAGTGTGATGGGTGGGTGCTAACGGACGCAGACAAACGATCTGTACATTCCTCTTTCTAGAATCCCACCGCAAGATATACAGAAAGATCAACGGCATAGAGGATCCGGCATAGACGGGACAACGAGCGAGCAGTTTAGACGGCGGCGCGAGGGCAGAGATACACCGATAGACGACGACAGCAGCAGGCCTGTACAGTTAGAGCTGAGCACTATATCATGGGAGGCGGGCATGCGGAGCAGCAGGGCGTTTCGTGTTGGATGTATTTCAAAGGGAGCATTGCTGCGTTTGCGGGCATCGGCGGCAGACAGTCCGTCCGGCCTGTGCCCTTACTCTGTATTTCATCTGTTCAGCGGGTAGATTAGACAAGATAGAGGATAACCCTTTTTCTCTGCCCTGGAATGTCAAATGCAGCCCTTGTGGAAGATGTCCCCCTCGTCCTGAACTCCCGCTGGTGTACATGTTATACAACCAAAAAAAGAAGCCCGTTATCCTGGGTCTCTAGGCGCCAGACGTGCCGGCAGAGGGCCTCGGTCGGCAATTGATTAGCCGGGTGTGGCGGCCGCGCAGCGGCAGTGGGGAGCATTGGTCCGTGACGAATGCGAAAGCGCGACAGCATGACGGGCTGTCAAAGGGCCGAGGCCAGTCTGGTGCGGGCCATGCCAGGGAACCTCTCGTTGTGCCACCTTCCTCAAGGGGCCCGCAAACTTGAAAGACAAAAAGCCCGTGATCACGACCAGCTGCTCTGCCCAGCGCCGTAGGGCGTCGTCCCGTATGGCGTCGTTCCGCCCGCCCCGCCCCACGAGCTCTGATTGCCCGCGTTGCCGAACGGTGTCGTGTACCCGCCGAAGCCATCGGCGCCCGTCCCGTACTCGGGGCTGCGCGGGCCGTTGTAGTCCCCGTTCATGCCATTCTCGCCCTCGTCGGCAAGCTCGTGGATGAGACCGGCGAGCTTCTGCTGCAGCACCTTAATGCCTTCGCTGACGATGGCGTCGGGTGGGAGGTTTCCGGCGCTTTCAATGTTGAAGTAGAACCGGTTTGGGACGGCATCGTAGTCGAACGGCTCGCCTTCCTGGGGAGGCTCCTCCCACTCGGCGTACTCGCTCGGGGGCCTGCGCGATACAAGTGAGCGGGTGTCGAGGTGGGTTTGAAGGGCTGTGAGACTCACCATTCCGCCTTCGGATCTGACTCGTACCACAGATCGAGGTGGTGAAGCTTGTTGTGCGGGTCGTACTCGAATCCGATGGCGGCCGAGGGCGCCCACTTTGCGTGCTCCTTCGCGATGCCCTTCTTGGCGATGCACTCGAGCTTGATCTCCTGGCCCGGCCGGAGCTTCAGAATGAGCGGGCCGAGACCCTCAGCATCTGACAGAACCGGTGTGCCCAGAACCTGGTTGACGCGCTCGCCGGTCGGGACCAGATCGCGGGCGAAGACATGCATGTTCTCGTCGCCGGTGCACTTGGCGTGGAGCGTGAGCCGGACGCTGCAGTGCTCGCAGAAGCCGTCGCAATCGCAGTCGCGCCCGTAGAGCAGAGAGTCGATGCCTTCGGCGTTGAGGGGGATGAGGCCAAGCCGGTGGGCGATGAACTCGTCGGCCAGGACCGAGCTGTTCTCTTCGATTTCGACCAGGTCGATGGCTATTGTGGGGATCTCGGCGAGCATGACGCGGCGGAGGGAGTTCGCGAAGGCGATATCGGCGTTTGAGAGCTCGTACTTGACGCGTACTGAGTCTGCCTAGATTCAAAGATCGCGTTTAGACCAGGTTGCTTCCTCCCAGGCCAGGCACGCGAAGGCAGCCAAGTTGCGACAAAGCCAGACATACTTGGGAAATTTTGACGACCGGGCCCAGCGCCTCGGCGTCGTCCATCACCATCGGGTCGTAGTCCATATTGCCGACTGTATCTGTGTATTCCGCAGCGTTCACCAGTAAATCGATTCGATGTTGGCGCGAAGCAATTCGGGGTTGTTGAGGTGCAGGAGTGCTCGATGTAAATGAATGTGGAACTTCGAGTCGGCAGGATGTTTGGCGGCAGCCAGAACAAAGGCAGTGGAGCAGGGATGCTTTATCTTCACATGATTTGCCTGCCGAAGCATCAGTGGGGTGCCTGCAGCAAGCTCTCGTGGCACCCCCCGCAACCCGCTAAACTCGGTTAAGTTTAGTGCCAGCTGCAGAGCTGGTGAGGCGGCCCGTCAATGATCCGCCTGTGACTTTGAGCTCGGGCAGTCGGCGACTCGGCGGCCAAGCCGGCTTCACATCGCCCCCATAAAATTTGTTGAGCAACACGCGACCTGGAAACACTCAGCAACAGCCTCGATTTTCGAGCATACCAGATCACACATCCGCAACCATGTTACGACAAAGCATTTCGGCCACTTCCAGAGCCCTCCGGTCCACTGCCAGACTTAGCACCCAAAGGCAACTCCCATCCCTCAGCCAATCCTACCAGACACCATTCAGAGCCGCGCGGGCAATTGCGCCGCGGACACGATGGTACAGCTCCGAGACGGATGCTGCCAAAAACAACAATGGCGAGGATGCAAAGAAGGAGGGTGAGGCCGAGAGCCCCGAGGCTGCTCTCAAGAAGCAACTAGAGGCCAAGGAGGCCGAGATCAGGGAGCTCAAGGTATGCATCTGCTCCATCACGGCTGCAATCCCCATGCTAATGCGCGCACCGTTCAGGACCGGTACCTCCGCTCCGTAGCCGAGACCCAAAACGAGATCCGCAGCCTGCAACAACGGACAGAGCGCGAGATCAAGAAGAACAAGGAGTTCGCCATCCAGCAGTTCGCGCAAGACCTCGTCGACTCGGTCGACAACTTCGACCGCGCGCTGGCCATGGTGCCCGAGGAGAAGCTTAATGCGGAGGAGAAGACGGAGCACCTGCAGGACCTGGTCAACCTGTACGAGGGGCTCAAGATGACCGAGACGATCCTGCTGGCGACGCTCAAGAAGCACGGCCTCGAGCGGTTCGACCCCCACGGCGAGCCCTTCAACCCCAACGAGCACGACGCCACCTTCATGGCGCCCATGCCCGACAAGGAGCACAACACCGTTTTCCACACCCAGCAGAAGGGCTTCCGCCTCAACGGGCGCATCCTCCGGCCTGCCAAGGTCGGCGTCGTCAAGAACAAATAAGGAGTCATGGCTTGCCTGCTCCGCTGATCGCAGTTCTTGAATGTGGGAGCTGAGAGCTGATCCTCTCTCTTCCGTGTACTATTACCACTCACTGCTTGGATTACATTTCCACGCGCCAAAACATACCTCGGGACCAGGGCTGGGGCGTTCATGTTTCATTTTTCGCTGGTCTCACATGTATAATGCTCCTCTCATGATGTCTTCGGTTCATACCAGTTAGCATATGGATATGCGGGAAACAAAAAAGGATAGAAATGACGGACTGTTGCTCTTGGGGCGGGTATAGAGCATCACACACAGACACGCACACAGACACGCAACTTAATGCAACTATTCCTGGGGTGGTTGGCGGCGATATCGTTTCACTAAGGATCTGTTTGTGAGAACACTGCAATCTGAGCTGTCCGCCAAGCTCTGCTGTATACAGCTAGTATATACTGATGTACCCGTGCCGTCCCCCCAAGGCCAAGCACCTCCCCCATCCATCACATCCTCTCCATCTTCGCCTCCAGTTCCGCCCTGTCCTGCCGCAGCGTCCCAATCTCTTCACGCAACTTCTCTTTCTCAGTGACCAGCTTGTTTAGTGTGCGCCTCAGCGCACCGATCTCCTTGACAGCTTGCACGGCGTCAAACTTCAGGGCGGCGGGGGCATCCGGGCGGTGAGGAGTGTCGATAAGGGGGGTCTGTAAGGGCTGTTGTTAGGCATGCTGTTCATCTTGGTCAAGAAAAGGGAGAGGAGGAGGAGGAAAGGGTGTCTCTTACACTGTACCGCTTGGGCTCAAGACAGCCCAGCGATGACGAGCGGTTGGGGATCACTGGGGGCTTGGGGTTTGTGGTGACCGGTTTCTTCTTCGAGTCGTCCAAGGCAGCGCAGCCCTTTGCCCAACGGGCAAAAGTACACGGCGAGATGCGAGTCTGGTCCGGGTGGCCCTCCTCGTCCGAGACGTAGCCGTCTTTAAAGTTAGGGTTGTACGGGTATGGGCTGCCCGAGACGAGCATCGCATCGAGGATGAAGGGGTCGTAGTCGTTAGGGATCCCGTTGGGGAGATCTGTTGCGATCCCCTTGTCCTTGTCCTTGCTTGTGTTTGCCTCGTGGTGACCGATGGGCCTTTGGCTGGACCCAGATGCGATGGTCGACTGCCGTTTGCTGACAGAGGAGCTCTAGTCCTCTTTGGCGTTGGCTGTCTTCCAGCCGTCACTGCGTCTGTTGTTGAGCGCCCGGATTGCGTCCATGTCGTAACTGAGCGGAACAGCGAGGTGCTCCTCAAGAAAGTGCCCGTCGTAGTAGTAGACCTCTGGGCGGTTGGGGCGGTCTGGAAGATGGGGATCTAGGGCCCATTGGATGTCGTGGACCATTCTTTTGACTGTGTTAGCATATCAACCACACGAAAGAAAGCAGACAAAAAGAGGGCAAATGGAAGGAGGACGGGTAAAGGGAAGGGTAGAAAAGACGAAACAGCGAACATGAGAAGGTGCAAAACAGTGAGAAAAGGGGAACGTGAAGAAAAACAAGAACACGATGAGAAAGCGAGCAGCTTTACAGAGTGATGATGTAGTACACCAAGAGAGGAAGGAGGAACAAAAGCCAAAAGCAACATGGGAGGATGAAGGTAAAGACTTACTGAGGCGCCCCCAACAACCCATCCACCTCCTGGCTCGCAAGCCTAGCAAGCAGTGGCTCACTCGTGCTGGCCACAACACTGTTGACACCCGCTCTCATGGCGACATACGCCGTCATCATCGAGTTCGTGATGGGTATTTTCTTGTCGCTCACAGAGTACCCTGTTCTGGTGTCTTCGACGCAGTTGGGGAAGGGGCAGGAGGGTTTGGAGTCGTTGTCATCCTCGCAGGGGCTGTTGGCGCTCTGGTTGTTGGAGTTGCTGCCGTTGACGCTGTTGTTACTGGTGTTGCGGCCGTTGACGCTGGCCCAATAAACGCCGTGGCCGTTGACGATCTGGCCGTTGACGCTGTGCCTGTTGGCGATGTTCCCGTTGGTGGTGTTCCTGTTGACACCGCTCCCGTTGATGCCATGACCATTCAAGCTGTAGCCGTTGACGCCGGCGCTGGGGTTCGGAGCCAACGAGTGTCGCCAGGCAAAGCGCTGACTGGCTGGCAGGCGAGGAGGTCGAAAGACAGCCGGCTGATTGGTGCCATTGACAGTAGGTCGACTGATGTCCTTGACCAAGGGCGTGCTGCCATTGTGTTCGATGTTGCCGTTGACAGACATGGTCGGCTAGGAACTGCTCTGTACAAATGTTTCAAAAGGTCGAGAGGCTGATGGGAAGAGCTTGCAGTTGTTGGAGAGTTGAATCAGGTTAGGTTAAAGTGAAGAACTTGAAGAAATGAACGGCAGAGATCTCGACATTGTTTCTGCCTTCAGCAAAACGCGTTCAAGCGCGTTACGCGCCCCTGAGATCAGACGGCGTTCAACCCGGAAAAATAATCGATCACCAAACATCAAGAACAATATAGAGCAGCCAATTTCTTTTTACCAGGGAAGCAAAGACGTCTCTATAAGGGAATCATCAAGCAAAGGGACTATAGCCCGGAAACCATCACCCAAGTGAATCCCTGAGTGAGTTCTTGTCCTGCTTTTCAAGAAAGGGAAACCTGCGTCTTTCTTTAGGAGATGAGAATAGGCATCTGTGACGCGCACATGGGTTGTGACTAAACAAACTCCTGCTGAGCGAGACCGCATGTGTTTCCCCTCTCCAAAAAGGAAATATGGCCATGAAAGGGAAACAGGGGCAGGCAAGCAGAGGCACATTGATGGCAAGAGCTGCAGCAGGAGAGGTACTTATTCCATCAAAACACTTGAAAGAAGCACGACAAACCCACGACAAACACGGGCGACCAAGTGAACCACTGTGAGGGTGCCAAACCCCATCAAGCTCCATGCCAGCAAGCTAAATATGTGCAATATTACACGCCAGCCAAGCCATTCTAATACATGCTCCAGCCCAGCAAACCCTCCAAAACACAACTACTTTCCCCCTTAACTACGCCTTCTTCGGCCTCCCCCTCCCCCTCGTAGCAGCCGCCTTCCCCTTCCCCTTCGAAGACTTCCCGCCGTCATCCTCATCATCGTCATCATCATTCTTCGCCGCTTTCTTCGCCGCCGGCTTCCTTCCACCCTTGGCCTTGGGCTGCTTAATGTACTTATCCGTCTTGATATCGAGATCCTCATCCTCGTCGTCCACGACCTCGGCAACATCGTTCTCGTCTTCCTCCTCAATAGCCTCCTCCAGATCCGGCATCTCCTTGCCGAGCTTCTTGGGCGCTGCCACGCTGCTGGCTTTCATGAAGGGCACGGGGTGGGAGGCGGCGTTGTACCTAAACAAAAGTGTCAGTCATCATTGATAGATAGCCACTGCTGGGGTGCACGGGAAAACTTACATCCTGGTGAAAGTGGCCTTGGTCTGCGTGTCAATGTTGAGCGTGGTTTCCGACTGGTACCCCAAGCCGAGCTCCTTGATGGAGTCAAAGTCGTCCCGAGTGAGGTAGTAACTGTCCATGAGGTTGATGACGTCCTCAACTGCCTCCTTGCCCTCGACGTCCAAGCGTTTGACCAGCTGGTGCCAAAGCACGGGCAGGTACTGCTGCCGGACCTCGTTGTGATCGCCCGAGGACTTGAGACGCATGTGGGAGTGGATCTCGCGGACGAAACGGGCCAGCTTGCCGTACTTGCTATTGTTGCCGAGCCAGGTGGTGAACGTGGGCTGCTCGGTGAACATGCCGGCGATGAAGCTCGACGGCCTGACCGTGCTGAAAACGGCGTGTGTGGGCATCAAGCTCCAGTGCTGCTGGGGGCCGTGGATCATGCGGTCGACGAGGTCTCCGTCACTGATGCTTTCGGCCGCCTTGTCAACCAGCTCGAGGTGCTTGAGATTTTGCAGTCTGCCGTTGAGCCCATTTCCAGCCAGCGCCGCAGGCTTGGAACGCAGGTAGTTCTCTTGGATCATTAGGAAGCTGAACTCGTGGTCGTGGAAGTACAGCTCTATCTTGTCGCCCAGCGTCGCCTTGCTTGCAGGGCTGAAGAGGCCGCCGCCGATCATCTTCTGGCATATATCCCAAGGCTTGAGCACTACGTGCTTCTCCCATGCCTTGGCCATGACTTTGCTCTGGTCAAAGTCCATCGTCGTTTGGTCCAGCTTGGCCGTGGAGAGCATGTTGATGATCTGGCGGATGTCCTTGCCGCTACCCTCGATGAGCGCGTTGACGACCTGCGGTGGCATCTTGAGACCTTCTCTGTGGCAAATGGTCATGATCCGCGACCGGATCTGGTCCACGGTCGGGCGCTGGAACTTGATGTCGAAGGCGACGTGATCGAACGGCTTCATCTTGGGCAACCTGCGCTCATTGCAGATCAGAATGATGGGGACGTCCGTCTTCTTGCAAAGCTTGGCGAGCGCGCCAACACCGCCCCGATCACCCGCCGACATGCCGTCGACCTCGTCCATGACGAGGACAATCTTCTTCTTGGCGGCATCGACCTTCTTGCCGTCGCCGGCAAAGTAGCCCAACAGCGACGTGTTGTTGAGGACATCACTGACGCCGTTCTCGACAAGCTTCTTGCTGCGCGTGTCGCTGGCGTTGCTCTCCAGGACGTCGTAGCCTTCAAGTTTGGCCGCGAGATGGGCGGCCGTTGTCTTTCCAATCCCAGGCGGCCCGGAGATGATGATGGCGCGGTACCCGCCCATCCCATCCGCACCCCTCTTTTGGAAGTTGTATTTGTGAAACTTGGGCCAGTTGTGGAGCCAAGACTGGATCCTCTCGACGTTGGCCTTGTTTCCGCAAATCTGATTGAGCTGCGTGGGAGCATATTTTGCCGTCCACAGCTGAGACAGGGCCTGAGCTGGCACAGGGGCAGGGGCTCCGCGGGCGGCAGCGGCTTTCTTGGCTGCCTTCTCAACCTCAGCCTGTTTGGCCTTCTCCTCCTTCTCCATCCGTTCGGCCTCCTCGCGGACCTTCTTCTCTTCGGCCTCCTGCTTCTGCTTGGCCTTCTCGGCGCCCTTGCCGCCGCCGCCATAAGCAGGCATTGTCTTGATGAGGTAGAACAGGCCCTCCTCATTGATCGTCTTGATGCCGTGCTCCTTGATCTTCCTGAGCTTGCTGGGGCCGGCATCGTCGCCCAGGACGACAAAGTCCGTCTTGCTGCTCGGTGCCCCAGTGACCTTGCCGCCGTAACGTTTGACGAGGGCCTGTCCCTCCTCGCGGCTGATGGTCTTGAGCAAGCCGGTAAAGACAAAAGTCTTGCCCATGAGACAGTTCTCCTCGCCTTCGGGAATCTCGGCGGCACCAGCCATAGGGGGTGGCCCTGCATTGCCGCCCCCTGCCAGCGCCTTCCGGAAATCGAACTTGGCGTCCGGGTCTGGCGGGGGAGCGTCGGGCGCGTCGACTGTCGGGACATTTTCGAGGATGGCCTTGATGTCGTCGGGTTCAGGCTCGGCCTGTTTCTTGCCCCTTGGGGCACGCGGCTTCGCTGGAGCAGCCTTCTTGGCGGGCTTGACATCCTCCTCGTCCTCTTCGCTGTCGGAAGCTGGGGTCTTGCGTTTCCTGGTCGAGGCAGGCGTCTTCTTGGCGGCCGCTTTCGGTGTCGGTTTAACTTCGTCCTCGGACTCGTCCTTGACAGGTTTGCCAGCTCGAGAGGCTACACGCTTCGGCTTCGGGAGGAACTCCTCCTCACTGTCCTCCTCGACGTACTCATCGTTCTTCCTCTTGTTGCGGCCGGCAGCAAAAATGTCATCCCCTGCGTCCTCGTCGTCGTCCAAGAACGCGTCGTCATCGTCCCGGTCGTGCTTCTTGTAGGCGGTGATGGGCTTCTTCTTGGTGCCGTTTGGCGCCGCCTTGGCTGGCTCAGGGGCTGGTTTTGACGCCGCTGGCTTGGTCCTGGGACTAACGCGGACCTCGGCGCCAGGGGCGGGGCGAGTTCTGGTTGCTGCCTTTGGCGTAGCTTGGGGAGCATCCGATTTCGGTTTGGACGACGAAAAGTATTTGGCGGCAGTGGTCTCCTCGCCCTTTACTTCGGCGGGGGCTCTTGTTGGGGACTTAGCACCAGGAGCACCAAAGAAACAGAATAAGACGACTTACGATGCCTTCTTTCGAGGCGTGGCCTTTGTTGGTTTCTTAATCCTGCACTTCTATCAGACACCGGTCAGAGCATCAGGGGAATTCTTGAGACCTACTCGACGACGTCATCCTCATCGCTGTCCTCGACAACCTTGCGGCCCTCTAGAGGTGCGTTAGGAATACAGACAGGAGCGGCGAAGGTCAATGTCTAAGATCACGCACTGGCTCGGGGCTTTTTTGCCTCTTCTTCCTTCTTCGCTGCAGGCTTTGGCGGCGCACCGCCCTTGGAATTGAAAAAGTTTCGGATGTCGGGCATGATGGCGATACGGAAGAATTTGGCAGAAGGTAACGGGGGAAAAGTGTTTTTTGGTGCGCGAGTCGAGATCGACACGCAACTTATCGGATTCAAGTTGTTTATCTCTTGGTTGCCGCTGGAATTAGGCAGGCAACGGAAGCCTGGGAAGCTCGTCGCGACAATCAGGTGCTGACGCGCCTTAATTGAGACGGGAAGGCGCGACGCGATGAGGTCAATGCTTGGCATTCGTTGAGAGAGATGACTAAGCTCTCTGGAGCGGGTAAGCTCATTAACATCCTTGTATCAGAACTTTCGACTTAACGGTGTTCCGGATTGCTCCGTCGCGAATCGAGAGCTTTGTCGGGGGTCTTTTTCGGCGCTGGAACCACGCCCGTCCGACCCATCAGGACCGCCCAACCAGCCAATTCGATCGCCATGAGGCCAAACCCTTCCTCGGGGCTCCTCAGCGCCTTCCAAGCGCTCAGGATAACGCCCGCGACGCCCCTCCGAGCTTCTCTTCCGTCGGCGACCGTCCTCCGTCCCTCCGCGTCGACACCATCGGCCGCGACATCCCAACATGTCCGACTATTCTCGGCGACGGCGATCCGGGCGGGATCATGGCTCGAGCCCAACCTCCCGCGCAAGAAGAAGATGATGAAGGGCCGGCCCAGAGTGCCGACGGGAGGGTCGACCAAGGGCACGACGGTGGTCTGGGGCGACTACGGCCTGCGCATGTGCGACCACCACCGGAGGATCAGCGCCGCGCAGCTCAAGATGGCCGAGGATACCATCAAGCAGCGGTTGCGTGGCCAGAAGTACAGGCTGTACAAGAGGGTTGCTTGCAATGTCGGCGTGTTCGTCAGCGGCAACGAGGTGAGCTAGATTGCGGTGTCTGGTGCGGGTTTGGCAATGGTGCTGACGGGTGTGGTGCAAAGATGAGAATGGGTAAGGGCAAGGGCTCTTTCGATCACTGGGCGACCCGTGTCGCTGTCAATCAGATCATTTTCGAGATCAGAGGGATGCTGCACGAGCAGGTCATCCGGGATGCCTTCCGGCTGGCGGGCAACAAGCTTCCAGGTACTGACTCCGTCCTCGGTCACTCCGGCAGATGCTGACTGTGGTCTAGGGCAATACGAATTTGTCAAGAAGGGCGATCCGCCGGTGGTTGGGATTACGAAGCTGGATGGTGTTACTCTCGAGGACCTCAAGCGGCCATGGAAGAAGCTTCCCGAAGGGGCCTCGGCTCCCCCGCCACCGACATCTCCCTCCAGCTCGGCGCCTCCTCCATCATAGCGGTTGGGCCGATGCTCCAGTTTCGCTGTACAATATGTAGACTAACACAGCAGCCGTCATGCTGCGGCGTTCCATGATTCGACGTGACCCATCACAGTGATTGCCAATAAGCCGTATGAGTCCCAACCGAAAGAGGTTCGGCAAGCACAGTGGAAGCTGTGCCCTATCCACTATGTTGGCGATTTGAGTTGCATCTGACATCGTGCAGTGGACATGATGCCACCCTGATAAATCTTCGCGTGGACGAGAATGTGTAATTGTTCACACTTGATATGCAGTACTTGGGCAGGATAGCTTCCAGTCACCGTGGCAGTCTCTCTTGCATGCTTAACTATGCAAACTAACATTCGCTTTGGAAAAGAGCATGGAAGGGATAACGGCGACCGCCAGTTATGAGATTTCCTTTCGACTCGAAGCAACAGCACTTTCTTACAAAAAGACATGTATCAACCCAGCCTTCCAACAACCCATCTTAACCCGGCAAAGAAACGCCTGGGCAGCAGAGACAGAGCGGAAGAGCTCCGAAGAACTCCTCCGTTGCAGGCATGGATTGACGCATTCGCGCCAGACCACGACGCGAGCAGGACAAGACGCCCTGCTCCCAGGGCGGCAGCGAAGCTTCATCTCTGCACACAGACTAGTTGCCACGGCACGGAGGCGCAGCCGTGACAACTTAAGAGTGTGCAGTCGGGAGGGAAGGGGTATCACTCATCACTTGCCGAGATTGGGACTGCAGAACCCATAAACCGTTCGTATTAGTATCCAGCTAAAACCGTACTGGTCCTACCGATCCTTTCTCGACTCCTCCGTCGTAGTGTTGGGTGCCGGGCCGTCGTCCGCCTCGTCTTCGTCCGGTCCATCCTCCTGAACGTCGACCACGCGATCATGGGCCATCTCGAGTGTCTTGGCCATGAGGTGGTTGACGAACTTCCATGTTGCCTGCAGACCCAGTCAGTACACCATTGAACGCCGAGGACAGAAATATGACTCACTCCCAAAAACGTCAAGACGCCAATGACAACCAGAGCCCAGTTGATTTGCTCCATCCTGTCTCTCCCAGTTCCGCGTCTCCGACGTCCTCCGCCACCAAACCGAATGTTGAACCAGTTCCACGGGGACATGACGAACATGGTCTTCAAGAAGCCGATGAGCCCAAGCGAAAGAAATCCCTTCACAAAATGAACAGACCACGACCCCGACTCACTGTCCGCAAGGACCGGCTCCTCAAAGTCGAAGTCCATCAGCGTCCCCGCCAGACTGCCAAAGGGGTCGACCCAGAAGTTGATAATAGGATCGGCGACGAACCCCAAGAAGAACACAACAACGACCATGATGAGCACGGTCAGCGCGCCACGGAGGAGCTTGCTCGACAGCCAGCGGCCCCAGCGGAGGCGTTCGAGCCGGTACTCGAACTGGCACGTCGGACACCGCCAGTAGTTGCGGTCTGATAGCGGCGACGCGTTGCGCCACGCCCGCAGGCAGCCCTCGTGCACGTACTTGGACGAGCCCTTGCACAGGCAGGGGCTCATCAGCCGGCCGGATTCCGGGTCTTCCGACACATACCGGACGCGCGCCTTGGACGGGAACATGCGGCCGGCGAGCGAGTCGTCGAGGTCGGTGGTGGGGTGGACGACCTCAAGGCAGATGCGGCAGGTTCGGGGTTTGAACTGCCGCGGAGCGGGACCCGTCGTGGGGGTTTCCGCGGTGTCGTCGTTAACGGGGTCGGCGGCACTGGTGTTGGTGGCGGTGGGTGGTTGCTCGTCCGACTCCGCCTGGGTAGTGGTGTCCTCCTCCGAGGGCCAGGTCCATTGGGACCGGAGAGACTCGGAAGCCATGTTGATTTTGTAGTCAGAAGTGAAGATGAAGAATCGCGTGTAGGTAAAACGGGATGTGAGCGTTGTTGTAGCTGAGCACGCGAGCTGGAAAGATGGTAAGGAGTGAAGGAGAAGAGAGGAGGACAAAGAAGTCAACAAGCCGTTATATAGGTAGGTAGGTAGGTACCTTGGGTTCTGGCACGTCATCCAGTTGGCTCGAGAACGAAACTCGCGATGCAGGTAAACACACCGCAAAACCTACATCGCCGAACTTTGCGGAAAGTATGACGGTAGGTTGTTGCGCGACAATCGAAAGTCACCGAACGTGACAGGTGTCAGTCAAACCACGCCAACTGGTTCCGGCAATTGCCGTGGCTGTGTCGAGCGTTTCCATAGAGATGGCCTGCAACAGGCGGTCTCTTTACCTTGTTCTGACTTCGTCAGTCGGCAGAAAGCGCGCTTGGCTTCGCTCATGACAGACACCGAAAACATACTGGCGTCACTGTTTCCACAAGAATGGAAGAGTTTGAGGTTCTTGCCGGAGCCGCAGCTTTTTCAACGTCAAGGGCCGCCTACCGGATACGGTTAGAGCGACTAGCGGGGCAAGCTGGCGGCTGGACCCACAGCTGGCCCCATCCGCCGCCTTGTTGGCCCAAGCTCTCTCCAGGCTGAGGTCCCGACCACGACGCGCAACTTCCGCTGTGCCTAGCTGCAGCAGCTTGCGAACAACACCCAGCTTGGAACTTTCCCGACTTGCGATTTCCGATCAGCAACGAACGACGAGATATCACCTGCAGGCAAACTCGAGCTTCTCGGAGTGAAATAATGGCGGATAGATACTCGTTCTCCCTTACAACATTCTCGCCCAGGTAAGTCGACCGCCAGGCTGCCGCTGTGAACGAAGATGCTAATAATCCGACAGCGGCAAGCTGGTGCAGATCGGTCAGTCGCCCATGTCACCTCCAACGGCTCGCGATAGCTTTACTTCAGCTCAATGAGCATCCCCTTCTGACAAATCCGCAGAATATGCCCTCAACGCCGTCAACCAAGGCGTAACAGCCCTCGGCATCAAGGGTTCGTCCCCTCCCACCTCCCACCCCAAACCAACCCCCCACTGCTCAACACTTCAACTAACCTTTTTAATTTCTGCAGCAACAAACGGCATCGTCCTCGCCACAGAAAAGAAATCCTCATCCCCGCTCGCCGACCCCTCCTCGCTCTCCAAGATCAGCCTCATCACGCCCAACATCGGCATGGTCTACAGCGGCATGGGGCCCGACTACCGCGTGCTGGTCGACCGCGCGCGCAAGGTCTCGCACACGGGCTACAAGCGCATCTACAACGAGTACCCGCCCACGCGCATCCTGGTGCAGGACGTGGCGCGCGTCATGCAGGAGGCGACGCAGTCGGGCGGCGTGCGGCCGTACGGTGTGAGTCTGCTGGTCGCGGGTTGGGATGAGGGGGTGTTGCCTGAGGAGGAGGTGCTCGCGCAGGAGAAGAAGGTTGCTGTTGGGGAGGAGGGGGAGGAGAAGAAGCTGGGCGGGAAGACGGGCGGGATTCTGAAGGGCGGGCCGATGCTGTACCAGGTCGATCCGAGCGGGAGTTATTTCCCGTGGAAGGCGACGGCTATTGGGAAGAGTGCGACGACGGCTAAGACTTTCTTGGAGAAGAGGTTCACGGAGGGGTTGGAGCTGGAGGATGCGGTGCATATTGCGCTGCTGACGCTCAAGGAGACGATTGAGGGGGAGATGAATGGGGAGACGATTGAGATTGGTGAGTCTTCCCACCTCCACCTTCTGGCGCGATGAAAGAAGGGTTATTCTGACATGAACTAGGCATCGTCGGCCCGCCGGCACACCACCTCCTTGGCGTCGAGGGCGTCGAGGGCGCAGTGGGCCCCCGCTTCCGGAAGCTCTCGCCGCAGGAGATCGAGGACTACCTCACGAACCTATGATGACTGGGACGGCGTTCTGATGGAGGGATGAAATGACGAATGGGCTCAGGGTCCTTTTTCTGCAGGCAATTCCATTGTACACTAGACGACAGGAACATGACGGGGCGATAGAGCCACACCCAAAGCTAAGTCATTCTACTGGCACCGGGGTTGCTTCCCGACGAGCAAAAACGAATTCCGCGGCCCGGCTGCTACGCCTGTGACGGACTGTCTTGTGATGAGCACTGAGCCCAAGTCGATGCGGGTCCATGCTTTGGTGGAAGCTATGCCTGGCAGACCGAGCTGGCCGTTGGTGTTGTCGCCGATCACGTATATTTCCTTGTCTGAGGTCAGGACAACCATGTGTGCTTCCCCTACCGCCACGTCGACCACGTCCTTGTCGTTGATGACCACGGGACTGGGCGTGTCGCAAAGGTCGTCCAGGATGGGCGAGCGTCCTGCGTGGCCCCAGCAGTAGAGGTCGTCTCCGGCTGTGAGCGCGGCGAGGAGGTATCCGCCTGCTGCGAGCTTGGTGATGGGCCCTGTGGGGAGGTCGTCCAGGTCGGTGACGAGGTTGGGGGTGTCTGCTGGGCTGATCATTGTCCATATTAATCTTGTGAGCTTGTGTTCAGATCTTGGGAGTCTGGACATGTGAGTACCTCTCTGGGTTGGGCTCCCTGCCCAGACATGCCGTGTAGCGCTCATCACCCCATGTCCACACCTGGCCTGACGATGAGAGAGCGGCGAAGCCCGTTTCGTAGGCGACCAGCTGGGTTATGCTGGGAAAGATAGAGAAGGTGTGCGATGGTTTGTCGTTGGATAGGAGGCTGTGGATGGAGGGGTGTTGATGGAGCGTGTGGCTACCGTCATGGACTGGCGAGATTGGGTGGTGTAAGTGAGATGAGTTGACATGAGAGGAGAAGAGGGGTCATTACGTTACCTACTACGACGCCGTTGGATGCTTCAACAAAGTTTGCGTATGCTTTGCTGTTGACTAGGCGCAGTTTCTCGTGAGTTTTCGGCACCATGCCGGCTATGCGGTCCTCATCATGGTTGAGGCTCACTGAGAGTAAGTGAAGCGGTCAGTTCCCAGAACTACATAAACTCAGCTTTTGCAGGCGACGCATTGCATGACGCAGCGGGCTTATGAATCACTTGCCTCGAGTGTATGAGAAGAATGGGCGGATATGGCTGATTGATGCGTGTTGCGACACGCAAGTGAAGGATGCGATGTCATCTGGCTCATCTGAGTCCTCACCACGCCGACTGTCAAACTGTAACTGGTTCCAGGCATTGAACCCGGTTGCGTACAGCTCCATGACTGCCGAGAGGGTGTTTTCCGTTTCAGGACATGTGCCAACGTCAAATCGACTTCATGGCCTGGTCGAACTGTAAAAAGGCGGTCTGTTGCGTGGTGAGGTGAGCCTGAAGAGGAAGGTGCTGGTGGGTGAAGATGACGAGTTCAGAACCTGCCCCGCCTGCAGCTTCTTCCACTGCAGCAGCCCCGCGAACCCGGAAAACACACCACAGAAGTGCCGGAGCCCGTATCCGATTCCTCTCAAATCCCACGGCCAGCGCCGAAACTCGGTGTTGACGTCCTCCGGGGCCGGGACCCACACAGGAGATCTTCGTCTGCTTGGAGTCTGGACTGGAGAGCTCCACGACGCAATCACTGACGGCTACACGCAGCCCTCCGTTTTCTTCCCAGTCGACGAAACCCGCATGCATTCAGTTGGCAACCAAGCAGGAGCCTTGGGACGACGGAAAGCTGCCAGTGGGCAGAGCAGGCTGCCTCTGGCTCGCAAGGCAGAGGTCTGCCTTGCTCGGGCGTTGGGCCTCGCCGAGTGAGGTTCCTCGGAGGCTTGTGGGCCTCATCGCAGACGGCGCCAGCAATGGGCGAGAAGAACGGCACAACAAACTTTTCATCTTATATCGTCGACTCTAGCCAACAATTTCAGAAAATGCCTTGAACACTTTACCCCTCGTCTATCTCGTCGTTTGCTTGCCCTCGCCGTCCCGCACAGTCTCAGACCGAACTACAGCCCAGCCAAGGGCCTCGCCATTCCACCAGAACCTGAGCCGCGCCGCGTCATAAGGTTGCTACAGGAGCTGGCTCCTTTCTGACAAACCCACGCCACGCAATCATCCTCGTGGATACAAGGACGTAGCTGCTCCGACTTTGGATCACGACCTGCAAGATGACGATGGCTCCCGATCACGGCACCTCGAGCTCTTCGGAGCCGGACGACGAGGCCGTCCATGAGGTTGTTGATGAATCGGACACCGTCCTCACACCCAGCAGCGGCCTTTCGTCTGGCGACGTGGACTCCGAGACTCCAGACAGCCCTCGCAGCAGCTCACCCGATCAAGAACCACCAACACCGGTCACCATGACGGCGAGAGCCTACCAGCTCGAGATGCTCGAGGAGAGCTTGAAGCAGAACATCATAGTTGCAGTACGCTTGACTCCCCGCGAAACCGAGACTAGCCACCTCACTGACCTATCCTGTTCAGATGGACACCGGGAGTGGGAAGACTCAGGTGTAAGCGGAACGATGTCTGAGCCAGGACTGCGCTGATCCAAAGTCCAGTGCCATCCTCCGTATCCAGGCAGAGCTGGAGAAGAGTGACAAGGTCAGTCCAAGCAGACAGTTCTGCTCGACCCGCAGTCACTGACGAGTACCCTAGATTGCTTGGTTCCTGGCTCCAACCGTGGCTCTGGCCGAGCAGCAATTCGAAGCCATCCGAGCCCAAATTCCCGGCGTCCAGTCCAAGTTGATCACAGGGGCCGACAATGTGGATGCCTGGTCAACGAAGCCCGGCGTGTGGGATGCCGTTCTCCTCAACACTCGCATTGTTGTGTCGACATACCAGATCCTGTTCGACGCTGTAGCCCATGCCTTTGTTCCCCTCTCGTCTCTGGGCCTCATTGTCATCGACGAAGGTATGCAGCCTCATACCGCTCTCTGATAATGCCGCTGACGACTGTAGCCCACAACCCTGTCAAGAACAACTCCGTCAGGAGACTCATGGTTGAGCACTATGCGCCCAGCAAGGCAAAAGGGCTCCCCGTCCCCCACATTCTGGGCCTCACGGCAAGCCCTCTGATGAGGTCCGACTTGAGCGGCCTCGAGAAACTTGAACAGACCCTGGACGCCGTCTGCAAGACGCCAAGCAAGCATCGGGATGAACTCATGGCTCAGGTCAACCGCCCGGAGATGAAGACCCTTTCCTACGGTGCCATCCCGGATACCGAACGCGGCGCTTCCCTCACCTCCACCATGACTCGGCTGAGGAACGTCTACCTTGGTATCAGCATGAAAGACGACCCCTACGTCCAACATCTACTCGCTGATAATACCCCACGGAGCCGGGACAAACTCAGCAAGATTCTTCTGACCCGGAAGACCTACTGTATGGCGCAGATGGAGTCATTCTACAATAGGGCCGCAGACATGTGCGAAAGCCTTGGCCCTTGGGCTGCCGATTACTACATCCATAAGGTCATCTCTACCTTCCTTCATGACTCGGACACGCCTCTTGCGTCCAGCAACAACCTCGCGGACCAAGAACGGAAGTACCTGGCCGAGGCGTTCCGGAAGGTGAATCCGCAGCCGCCTCTCGAGACACCAACCGCCCTTTCGCCCAAGGTGCAGGCCTTGCTCGCCGCTCTCGAGTCTCACCAAGGGAACCCACTCGGCATCGTCTTCGTCAAAGAGAGGGCGACCGTGGCCGTGCTGTCCCACATTCTAGCTGTCCACCCCAAGACGGCGAGCCGCTACCGGGTGGGCTCCATGGTGGGCACTTCAAAAGCGCCGGGGAAGAGGCAGGACTTTTTGGACCTGAGTCGAAAAGACTACCTGCTCTCTCTCCAGGCGTTCCGGAAGGGCACAATCAACCTCCTGGTCGCAACCAGCGTTCTCGAGGAAGGCATCGATGTGCCGGCGTGCAACCTGGTCATTTGTTTTGACAAACCCGACAACCTCAAGTCCTTCATTCAACGCCGGGGCCGGGCCCGAATGGCGGCATCCCAGCTCTACCTCCTCGTTGAAGACGACTCTGACGGCGCGTCCCGCAGGTGGCTCGACCTCGAGCGGGAGATGAAGCGCAAATACGAAGACGACATGCGCGAGAACCAGCGGCTCGAAGAGATTGAGAACACGGACGTGCTGGATTACCCCGTCCTCCGGGACGAGCAAACTGGCGCCCAAATTACCATACGCGATGCCAAGGCCCATCTGGAGCACTTCTGCGCCACGCTCTCGACGCGCAAATTCGTCGACTGGAGTCCGTTCTACGTCGTTCACGACTTGGAGGGAAACCCCGTGGACGCGCACGAGCCGGGATTGCGGAAGGCGACGGTCCACCTGCCCGTCTCGCTGGCCCCGGAGCTGTGGTGTTTTGAGAGCCTCTATGCATGGCCGTCGGAGGCAAACGCATGCAAGGATGCTGCTTTCCAGGCGTATGCGAAGCTCTACGAGGTTGGGTTGCTGAATCGTCATTTGCTGCCCATCCGGGAAACGGATTTGGTCAAGGACGACGAGCCGCGTGCTGGGCTGGCGACGGTTAGGGAGCAGTTTAATCCCTGGCCGTTGATTGCCCGGGCGTGGCGAGACGGGGCGAGGACTTTGAGGAGGAGGGTGACGATTGAGAGTCACGATAAGTCGCAGAGGGCGGAACTCGAGCTGGTTCTTCCTGTGCCGGTGCCGGATATGGAGCCGTTTGATCTGTACTGGGATCATGACTTGTCGTGGCGCGTCAGCATGCACCCAGGTCCGGAGACTGCGGGGTCTGATGGGAGGGGCGAAGACGGGAGTGGCCACACGTCAGTCCTGCTGGCAATGGCGTTTGGGCACCGCTGGCGGATTCAGGAGAAGCGATACCCTGTCGGTTTTCTTTGTCTCGATCAGGATATTACCCTCGAGGACATGGGTGCACAGGACATCAGCCCCGAGATGATGAGCAGGGTTGGGTTAACTCACCTGGTTCGAGATATCGCCAACCAGAATCACCCCTGTTTCTATGTGGATTGGCTTCCCACCAAGCCGTCAGCCGATCTGGTGGGAAAGCCGTATCAAGGCTTCGACGAAGCATCGGAAAATGCCCCTTACGTCGCGGTTAGGAACTGGCCGAAGAAGGCTGGCTTCTTCCATCCGTTGGATCCGAAGACCGCACCGGTTCCCAGCACCAAGCCATACCCGCGGGTGCTACCTGCGGATCAAGTCCGAGTTGACAACCTCCCCGCCGTCCATGCGCACGTCGGCATGCTGATCCCCGCCATCACCCATGCGCTCGAGGTTCATCTCGTGGCCCAGGACCTTCTTGAGTCCCGTCTTGAGGAGACGGGCATTACGGACTTGTCGCTGGTCGTCACGGCCATCAGTACAAGCGCAGCAAGGGGCCCGACTGACTACGAGCGGATAGAGTTCCTCGGGGATTCGATCCTCAAATTTTGTACGACTGTCAACTGTTCTGCAAAGTGTAAGTCCCTCCATCCACAGCATTTCGTCGCCACAGCGCTGACTGCCCGCAGACCTGAAATACCCAGAAGGGTGTCTGTCACCCCTGAAAGACAAGATTGTCGCCAACTCGCGGCTCTTCCGCGCTGCTGTCAACTTTGGCTTAGACCGCTACATCATCCACAAGGCGTTCACACTCCAGAAATGGCGGCCAACCTACGTCGATGACCTGCTCGCAAACCCACCGTCTGCCACAGCAACAAGGAAACTCTCCACCAAAACCCTCGCCGACGTCGTCGAGGCCCTGATCGGCGCCTCCTACCTCAGCGGCGGCATCCCCAAAGCCCTCGCCTGCATGTCCCTGTTCCTCCCCGATTTTGAATGGCGCAGCATCGAACAAGGCCAACAAATCCTCAACAACGAGGCGCCCGCCGACGAACCCCTCCCCCTGACAATGCGCAACCTGGAAACCCTCATTGGCTACACCTTCACCAAGAAAGCCCTCCTCGTCGAGGCAATGACACACCCGTCCTGCAACGGCCCGGGCATCCGCGCGTCGCTCGACCGCCTCGAGTTCCTCGGCGACGCCATACTCGACTACATTGTCGTGACCAACCTGTTTGGTGTCACCGACCCATCCCCGCTGGATAACTCTACCCTGCACCTCCTCCGCACCGCGCTGGTTAATGCAGATATCCTTGGGTTTTTGGTCATGGAGTGGAGTATTGCTGAGCAGAGAGTGGATGTCACTGTTGACACCGACCCCGATTTCGACTCGGGTAGTAAAAAGCCAGATGCAAACGCGATTCACCTCGTCAAATCGGAAACACGCCTCCCGCTGTGGTCGTTCATGCGCCACGCCTCGTCGGACATGGGCGCCATACAGCGGACGACGTCGCTCCGGCATGCCGCCATGCGCGAGCAGATCTTGCATGAGCTCTGGCATGGCGAACAGTACCCCTGGTCGTTACTGTGTCGACTGCAAGCGCAAAAGTTTTACAGCGATGTCTTTGAGAGTTTGTTGGGAGCGGTGTGGGTTGACTCGGGCTCCATCAAGGCGTGTGAGCAGGTTATGGAGAAAGTTGGGATCTTGCCGTTGATGAGGAGGTTGGTGAAGGATAAGGTGCACTTGTTGCATCCTAAGGAGGAGTTGGGGAGGTTGGCGGTGAGTGATAGGGTGGAGTATGTCGTTGAGGCGCGGGTTCAGGATGAAACCCCCCCTGGGGAGGGGGCTGGGGAGAATGGGGTGGTTGAGGGGGAGAGGGTGTTTGGGTGTAGGGTGTTTGTGGGCGGGGTGTGTCGTGGGACGGCGGAGGGGGCGGTGAGTCGGGAGGAGGCGAGGACGAGGGCGGCGGAGGGGGCTTGTCGGGTTTTGAGGGGGGAAAAGCTGGGACAGGGTGATGTCGAAATTTAGGGGTCTGCTCAAGGACATAGTGCTTGGGGTTTTGGTGCCCTGTTGGGCTATGAGTTATGTAGACGAGGTGAAGGGCTCATTTGAAGGAGTCGGAATAGAAGGTAATGTTACATCTTGTTTTAACCCCTATCTAGCATTCATGAGACACAGTGTCGCCCAACACTGCTGCCCATGGGAGAAAGGTACACAAAAGAAAACAGTGTGGGCTCAGTTCGCGATGCCCTGTGTAAGGTGCCCTTTACTGTCCGTCTTAACCACGTTTCAGCCCGATGTTGACGGCTAGGGGTGCCCAACGCAAATGTAATAGTTGGGCCATCTTGGCAAGAAAGTTTCGTGTCAGCTCCAAGAAAGACGGAAAGGTAGGTGGTATTCAGGGGTTACTCACAAGCCAGAGCAGTCGCCGTTGAGGGCCGGGTTCCAGCTGTACAGCGAGGCGAGGGCGATGCCCTGGGCGTTGGCAATGTCCCAGCAGCCGTCTCCGCCTGGAGAAGTCAAATTTGTCAGTTTTGTAATGATTCGGGGAAAGTGAGAGGTAGCACGCACTCTTGACAAGATAGAACTTGTTGCACCCAGACACCATGCCGGCCTAGCATCCCAAACAACCATTAGTCTCATCATGTCTCGCTAGGGGTACTCAGTCTTGAAAAGAAAAGAGAAACGAACCTGTACAGGCGACGGCGTCCCCCCCACCCCAACACCCGTCGTCGTCGTCGTCGACGCTTTTGTTGTCGTCGTCGTAGTCTTGGTCGTACTCGTAGTCGACGGCGCAGGCGCTGTGGAACTTGAAGACGACACGCCCACGCAGACGTAGACCTTGGCCTGTAGCCCCGCGCACGACGTGCCCACGGCCGGGTTCCAGGCGTAAAAGTCGGATAGCGCAATGCCCTGGGCGTTGGCAATGGCCCAGCAGCCGTCGCCGTCCTGCACGTAGTAGAACTTGTTGCAGTTGGCGGCTATGCCGGACTGGACGGGCGAGGGGGTGGCGATGCCGGTGCTGGTGGTGGTAGTCTTGGTGGTGGTGGTGCTGGTTGTGGTGCCGGGCTTGGTTGTGGAGGAAGCAGTGCTGCTGCTGCTGGCGGACTTGGTCTTGGAGCTGGCGCAGTAGCGGAGGCCGGGCTGCAGGGTGCAGGCCGTGGGGTTGGCGGGGTCGTAGATGAGGGACGGGTTCCAGGAGACGAAGTCTTGGACGCTCACTGGGCTGGGTGTTGGTCATCTTACTCCTGTACTGACTTGGGTGCTTGAGGGAAAGGGAAAACGAATGGCTCACCATCGATCAGATACGCGGCAAAGTTGCACGTGTTGGTGTTGAGCCCTTTGCTCGACGTCACGTTTGACTTGCGGGTATACGAGGCGCAGTCGGCCCTGCTCCCGGGGGCGAGCGGCAGGTCGTCGACCAGTGTCGGACGCGGGACGATGGATGTCGACGTCGTCGAGGTCGTCGGGTCGATCGTGACAGTCGGCCATTCCCAGTAAGGGGCCGACGGGTACGTGGTGTAGCAGCTGGACGGCCGGTTCGTTGCCAGGCAGGGGTTCAGGGACAACGTGCCACTACATGTAAAAGGGGTTGTCAGTTCATGTGGTCTGGCGTGCGGGCTCAGGGGTTGCGGACGCACAAGTAGCCGGGATACTCCTCGATATCACCGACCGCCTGGACACAGTAGGCAGATCCAAGCAGGAGGTTGCCGCAGTGGACGCTGTCGACCTCAGGGTTCAGGAAGTAGAAGTCGCTGGTCGTGATGCTGTTGATCTGGGCGACGCGGGCACATGTATCGCCGTCTTGGACCGTGTAGTACTTTGCGCCTTTGAATTTTTGCCGTCAGCGTCGGCTTCTCGACTTGAAACCGGTCAAAAAGGGGGCGGATGGCATACACTTCAAGTTGGTGCCCGGTGCAACGTTGGTCGGGGCAGGGCTAGAGTGATTCAATTGTTAGAAAACACCCCTCATCCATGTCTTGAGGACAGCAGAGGCGGACTTACAGCTGAGTAGCCGTGGCCGTGGCCGTCGGAGCAGCCGTAATCTGGGCATTGCCAGGAAAACTAACACAGATCTCGTATCCCTCAATCATATTCAGGTTTGTGCACGCCCGGTTGATGTTGGGGTTCCACGACGTCAGCTGCGTCACGGTGAATGCGTTCTTGAACTTGTCGGCGATACCATAGCACGTGTCGTTGGCTTGGACAGTGTAGATCTGGCAGCTGTGCGGGATGCACAGCTTCGCCCCGGGCTTGGGAAAGTCGGAGCAGTAGCCCGGCAGGTTGTTGGCGTACATGAGCTCGAACGTCGACACCCCCTTGGACTTGCTGATGGAGTGGCAGTCATCCCCGGCTTGGACTGTGTAGGTCGAGACACAGGTGACCGAGGGCCGGGCGCTGGTGGTGGTGGCTGTTGCTGTCGCGGAACCGGATCCCGAGGGGTTCAGGGTGATGGGCGTGGGCGACGTGATGGGATACCCCGTGGCGCCGCAGCTTTAGACGGGGCACAATATAATCAGAATCCCTCTGCTGTCCCTCTTTTGTTGGGGTTGAATTACTTACGACTGTCTCAGGGAGCTGAACGACTCAGCCAAGGAGTCATCCCAGCCAAAGGGTGAGTTGAGCTGGTACTGCAACTCCTTCAGGTTGCATTCAGAGCACAGCTCAGCTGAGGTCGCGTTGGGCTTGCTGTTGTACTCGTCGAACTTGGGCAGGCAATACGCCTTCGAACTGAGTCTTTGTGTGAGCACCCCTATTTCCATAGCAGATGATTTTCAAAAGGGGCAATCAGGGGTCCACTCACGAGTCTTGCAAGCACGTGTAGTTGTACGTGTACAGGAGCTGCTGCGTGATGGTATTCGCCGGGTATGCTATGCCATCCATGAGAAGGACATCGGAAGCAGCCGAGCACGCCTTGGTCTGAGCGATGGCCAGGTTCTGGAGAGCACCCGGACACTCTTTCAGGCAGATGAAGCCCAGGTCGGTGGCCGTGGGCCACAGCTCGCCCTGTGAGATGGACCAGATGGATGGATCACAGGGGATGCTCTGGTTGAATGTTGCTCTGAAAACAGCAGTCAGTGTCAAGGGCTGGGGCAACTCATAGTCAAACACATCTGATGACATACTTGCAAGCGGTCGAGAGATTGTCGGGCGCCGAGATGCTTGGAGGCGCAATGTCGCCGGCCTTCCAGTTCCCAGCAAGCACCTGGGCCCGGGAGGCCGGTACGAGCAGAAGAAGCAGGGTGCTGGCGAGCCGCATCTGGGTTGAGTGTTGGAGTTAGCATCACCGAAGTTCTCATGTCACATGGCTGGGTTCTTCGAGAAATCAACTCACCGTGACGGTCTCTCGAGACAGCATCTTTCTTGGTTGGCCGAGAGTCCTGGGAGCTGGCTCACCGGATGCTGGAGCAGGAGACGGGCATCCAGGACAAATAGGGGCGCGGACGGACTTGGAACTCAGGAGCGTGAATGAGGTCTCCCCCTGCCAGGCTTCCGCCTCGGCCCCCGATATCGAGAAGCTGCATTGAAGTCTCTACCTGAAGGGATTTCCTGTCCAATTTCCTTCAACCACAATTCCGGCCCCCAACGGCAACATCGCGTGTTATCGCGTCGCGCGGCGCCGCTATAATGGAACGCTGACGGGCAATTTGAAATCTCCAAGCTCATGCTTGGTGGATACTGATGGATCATATTAAAATCTAGTGCTCACCCACATGAGCTTGGCATTGCCGGTTCCCATGGTTGTGAGGCTATTTCGAGGTTTTCTTTACGTTAAGCCCGTGGCCCCCAAAGTTTTCAAACACCAAAAGAACTGCCCAGACCACCGGGATTTTATGCCACGGCACCGGAGATGAAGCTTCTGTGCCGAGAAAGGCACGGGAGCCAAGACGGTAGCCTAGGGAGCCGACGCTACATTACCCCTGACTAGCGGTGCGCCTTTGATTTTGGGGGATTGGGGCCCGTTTTGTTCTTGTCGCCACGAGCCGGCGAGACCATTTAACGGATGGTGTCGACGCGTCTTCACAATGGCCGATGTCCCTTTTATTCCTCCTGAGCAGTGCCCGAGTCCTGCTCGCAGCTTGGGAACTTCACCACCGAGACAATGGCACACCGAGAGGCATCGCCTGGTAGGCGACATGGCTTCTTATGGCTGTGTCTTACTGCCGCGGTGGCGTTCCTCTTTACTATCAACTATCGAGAGATCTCAGGGGGGCTAAGGCTCAGCTTGGATGTCAACCGTGGGTCGGCAGAGAAGCCTTCCGCTGACACAACAAGCCTACATGTCTCGAGCCTGGACGACCCGTTCTCCGGGTCCCTCAAGCGCGATGAGTACAGCTGTAGCAAGGTTAGTCTGAATACCACCGCTCTTTTGAACTCCTGTGCTAACCAAAACTCTAGGACAAACCATGTGCGAACGGGGCTTGCTGGTGAGGAACTCGAGTCCTTGCTCCTTTCGAGAGACTCATGGCGCTGATTGTCTCTGCAGTGGCTCATACCTGGGCGGAACGACGGGCACTTGTGGCTACGGTATGGATCTCTCCCAATGTCTAATTCAGTGTCGTTGAGATGCTGACACCCTGCAAGGTGCCACGTACTGCGGCGCCGATTGCACGTCCAACTGCAACGCGACGGCCGAGTGTGGAAAAGACGCCGTGCCCGCGGGCAAGACGTGCCCGCTCAACGTCTGCTGCAGCCAGTGGGGGTTCTGCGGCTCGACCGAGGACTTTTGCTCGCCCGCAAAGAATTGCCAGAGCAACTGCGTCGAGCACCCGTCGCCCCCGTCCGGCGGGAACGGGGGCTCGGTCAAGAACAGGGTGGTTGGCTACTACGAGGCATGGTGAGAAACCCAGAAATCCCCTACCTAGCCCCTGAATGTGAAGAGGCATGAACTCACCACCCCCTTTTTTCTTCCCCCGTCTACAGGTCCGCCCGCCGCGACTGCTTCAAGTTCCCGCCCGGCGCCATCCCCGTGCAGGGGCTGACGCACGTCAACTTTGCCTTTGCCTACATCGACCCTCAATCCTTCAAGGTGACCACCATGGACTCGCTCACGCCCGAGTCGCTCTTCACGCAGGCGGCCGACATCCGCACGCTCAAGTCGGGCAGCGAGAACCTCGAGGTGTGGGTGTCGATCGGCGGCTGGACCTTCTCGGACAACAACACGGCCACGCAGCCCGTGTGGTCCAACATTGCGAGCAATGAGAAGAACAGGCAGACGTTTGCGGATAATCTTGTTAGTTTTATGAAGCGTGAGTGAACAAACACCAAGACAGTTCTACTCGTGTGGTTGTAGTCAGGGTTGACTAGGTTGCTGACCTGAGCTAATTAGAGTACGGGTTTGACGGCGTCGACCTCGACTGGGAGTACCCAGGTGAGATTTACCAAACCAGGGACAGAAATTGAGTCTAAGAAGCTAACTCGAATCAGGGGCTGGGGACCGTGGTGGAAAACCGTACGCCCCCTAAAGCTGATGGTGGCGAGGAATAGGGGCTGAGGTTTGCTGACGTGCTGTGATTCCAGGGAGGACACTGCCAATTTTGTCCTGATGCTCAAGACCATGCGGGCCACGTTTGATGCTGCCGGCGGTTACGGGATTACCTTTACCATTCCCAGCTCCTACTGGTATCTGCGCTGGTTCGATCTGCCCGGCCTGCTGGAGTATGCCGACTGGGTCAACCTTATGAGTGAGTGACCATTTTATGACCTACATCAACTTGGCAAGCACTGACACTTCGCCCTAGGTTATGATATCCACGTTAGTTCATGGCCAAAAGTCTTTACTTCCCAGGGAAAGTCAAATTGACAGACAATCCAGGGCGTCTGGGACAGCAGCAACCCCATCGGCAACAGGGTCCTGGCGCACACCAACCTCACCGAGATCCAGCGTGCCGTCGAGCTTTTATGGCGCGTGGAGGTGCCGCCGTCCAAGGTAGTCCTCGGCCTGGGTTTCTATGGCCGCTCGTTCCAGCTCGAGGACAAGTCGTGCGGCAGCCCCGGGTGTGCCTTCAAGGGTCCCGCCGAGGCCGGCCTCTGCACCAAGAGCGCCGGCACGCTCGCCTATTTCGAGATCATGGACATCTTGAACAAGCAGAAGCCCGATGTTGTGCACGACAAGGAGGCTGCTGTCAAGTACATCCAGTTTGGTGGGTGATACCTCATGTCTCCTCAACTTTGGATGTGGTTGCTGACGAAAAGGGGGTTCAGGGGGTGACAAAGACCAGTGGATCAGCTACGACGACGAGGAGACCTTTAAGCAAAAGGTTGATTGGGCCGAGGACGTTGGGTAAGCCACTTAATCCCCAAAACAGCCTGCTCGAGTGAGACACGGGTGAGACTGACACACCCAGCCTCGGCGGTCTCATGGTCTGGAGCGTCGACCAAGACGACACCAACTTCAGCGCCCTCAAGGGCCTAACCGGCCGGGACCTGCCCACCTTTTCCGACCTCATGCGCGCCCAGACGGCGGCGTCGGGCAACTGGGCCAGCCAGAACGGACAGAACTGCAAGATGACCGAGTGCATGAAGGATGACAAGGTGGGCAGCTGGGGCGCCGACTGGGCCATTGCCCCCAACGGCGGCGCCTTCAAGGACAACTGCGGCAAGAACGAGAACAAGTACATCATCTGCCCCGTCAACCAGATGCCGAGCTCGTGCACGTGGCGCGGCGGCGAGTCCGGGTGCGGGTGCCACGGCCAGTGCCACTCGGGCGAGGTGACGCTCTTCCACTCCAAGCACGGCTCCAAGAGCTGCTGCAAGCCCGGCCAGCAGGCCTTCTGCTGCGAGTCCAACACGTGGTCGAACCTCGTCAAGGGGTGCTACTTCGCCAAGGACTACAACTGCCCGGCCGACCAGCACCTGGTGCAGTCGCGCTACGCCTACACGGGCGCCCACGATCTCGACGGCGCGCTCGAGTTCAGGCGCGAGGCGTACTGCTGCCCCGTCGAGTTCAACTCGTGCCACTGGATCGGCAAGGGCTACTGCGACGACAACGAGTGCGCCGACTGGGAGATCGAGATGCTCACCGACACGTACGGCGACAGCCAGAGGGACTCGTGCGCCGCCATCACGGGCCGCCAGAGGGTGCTCTGCTGCAAGCCGCCGGCGAACCTGAACCCATTTTTGCCGGTCCCCATCGAGAACCTCTTCCCGACGCTGCCGCCGCCGACGAGCGTGCCCAACTTTGACCTGCAACAAATTGCCGGCGACGGCACCCCCCAGGCATTCGGCTGGGTCGTCATCGATGGGCCCCAGGATGCCGTGACGAGCCTGGCCACGCGCGACGAGACGCACCTCGAGTTCCTCAACTGCGATCCGTCGACCGAGAAGCGCGACGTCAACGCCACCTACACGCTGCGCTACATCTGCATGGACGACTCGCCCGAGTCCAACTGCGACGCCGTGCACGAGGGCGGCGCCCCGGGCACCATCGTCAAGCTGCCCGAGGGCTGCGGCTTCGCCACGTACGGCGTGGTCCACGAGGTGCGCCCCTCGACCGAGAACGTGACCGTCCCGGGCCACCTGCTCAAGAGGGCGCCGCCCAACCCCGTCGTCCACGAGCTCGACTTCAGCTACGACTTCTCGCGCGTCAAGCGCGGGTCGAGCGACGTCTACATCCGCATCGACTACTCCCATTCCCGCGAGTACTGGAGAGACGTCGTGGCGGCCAAGCCCATCACCAAGCGGGGGGAGAACGAGACGCTGGACCGCCGGTTCTGGAGTCCCAAGGAGGACATGTGGAAGAACCGTGAGTTGCCAGCCAGCCCCTGACTGAAACCGCGCCGCCGCCCTGAATTGAAGGAGAAAGTTAGCTGACCCATCATGCCTCCCCTACCTTAGTCATCGAAGGCATCCGAACAACCGACCTCAGCTTCCAGCCCACGCTGCTGGCCAAGAATTTTGACCAGCTCATCTACCAGCAGGACAGCAGCGCCGACTGCCCCGGCGGCTCCTCGGGCTACATGGCCGCCAAGCTGTCGGGCACCCTGTCGAGCGCCATCCGCTGGGGCTTCACCCTCGTCGGCACCATCTCGCCCACGCTGGCCTTTGAGGAGGCCTACGGCTTCTTCGACAGCGACATGTCGCTGGGGGGAACCTTCCGGTTCCAGGGCAACGGCGAGCTGAATATCGCCGGCGCAACCAAGTCGTCGGATCTGTTCTTTTCGGATATCTCGGATTACTCGTTCAGTCATCCTGGGTTTGTCTCCCTCTTTCCTCCCTTTCCCCCCCCCCTTTTCCCCCTTAAGAAGGCTTGTTGTGGCTGACTTGGTCGTGCCAGGATTGTCAAGTTCACGCCAAAGATGAACGTGGGCGTGTCCCTGACCGGCGCCGGCGAGATCGACGCCAACTTCACCGTCTCGTTCCTCGGCGGCAGCGGCAGCACCATGATGGTGCACGCGCCCCCGACCCTAGGCGCCATGTCGGGCGACCTAATCGGCGAGAGCGTCAACAATGCCTGGTCCGGCGAGCTCTGGGCGCGGCGCACTCCCTCGACCTCTCCTGACGGGACCATTCTCGGAGGTCCGTCTTCCCCCTTCTTCTTCTTCTTTCTCTTTCTCTTTTCAAGAACCAAGAGCTAAACTGTTTCGTGACTTCTTTCTCTTTTCAAGAACCAAGAGCTAAACTGTTTCGTGACTGTTAGCCAACCTGAACATCCGCTCATGGATGGACGTCGAGGTCTTCGACTTTGGCCACACCATCTCGGCCGGCAAGGCGCAGTTCCTGGCCCAGAACACGCACTACATCCGCGTCTCGGACAACGGCAAGACGGTCAACGTCACCGAGGGCGAGCGGCAGGCCAGCGTCGAGGCCTACTCGGCGTCCATCTCCAAGTCCTGGGAGGCCGACGACTCGTCGCACAGCGTCGGGCGCGTCTCGCACGCCCACTCCGTCTTCACGGCCAACTCGCCCGGCCGAGAGCCTCCCGAGAACAACCACCCGATGCACTGGTCCGGCTCGGCCATCATCGGGGGCAACTACATGGGCTGTGCCAAGACCTCCTCGATTGTGTGCCTCCTGCCGGCCAACCTGAGCGACCTCCTCCCCGACATCGACATCGACCCGGCCAACGGCCAGCCCTACGACAAGCGCCGCCGCTGGTTGTCCAATCTGTGGTCGCATCTCGACCCGCGCGGCCAGGGCGGCAAGCGCACCTTCACCGTCAAGGGCCTGAACGGGGTCACGTTCCAGGTCGAGTCGCACACGTACCCCAACGGGCAAAACGGCCGATACTTGCTCACCGTCAACCCCAACGCCGGCTTCTATACCATCAGCGACCCGCTCGACTGCGCGTCGTACCAGATGACGGACGCGGGCGACCCCAACGACGGCACCAAGTTCGTCACGGAGCACACGGTCGAGCTCAGCTACATCAGCCAGCTGCTCAGCTTCATGCTGACGGGCGTCGCCGAGCGGGCCGACGGGTCCGTCTACACGGCCTACTCGGCCAACGTCATCGACCCGGCCATCCTCGGGCCCGGCGGCTACTTCCAGACGCCGTGGTCGCAGTGGGACCCCAACGGCAACCACAACGACTCGAGCATCAGCCCGCTGGACGAGGCCTTCCGTATCCTCGGCGACATGGACAACCCGCTCGGCTTCGTCAACGCCGAGAGCACCCTCAACGGCTTCAAGATGCGCCTGTGGAACGACAAGGCGCCCGTGGCCAAGGACACCTGGTATGTCGGACTCGGCCTCTTTCTTCTTTTTGCCTGTTTCTTGTCTGGTAGTCGCAAGTCGATGGAGATGGTCCCCCTTGGCAAAAAAGGTGAGAACGAGAAACCGCTAACACCACCGAAAAAAACACAGGGAAAACCAGGGGTTTGACGACACATCCGCCATCAGCGGCCCGACACGCTTCTCCCAAGCCATGTCGTCCATCAGGACGACGGTGGCCGTGTTCGAGTACCTCAACGAACCCACCGTGAACGCGCACGTCGCCCAGATCGTCAACCAGCTCCACGACTTCTTCGAGCGCTTCGACGCCGCCGTGCACCGCGCGAACCCGGCCCTGACGATCCGCACCGCCAACTTCCACGACGAATTCTTCCCCAACGTCATCATCGTGCGGGTCGAGAACGTCGACACGTGGATCCACGACCGGCTCGACAACCTGCAGAATCGGTGGCAGGCCCGCCTCAACCAGCTGCAGAGCACGCCCGGCCCGTCCAACCGGCCCGAGGTGACGACCGCGCAGGACATCCTTGCAGAGATTGCCGAGTTCAGGCGCAAGATGGATGAGGACGACGCGGTCTTCTTTGATTCGACGGGGATAGAGCACCTTCCCGAGCCGCCAACCAAGAAGAGATCGGACAAAAGTTCGCTCGAGGCCGGGGTTCCTTCGGGGATCGCGCTCCCTGAGATACGCGGCAGTATGGAGGTTGGAGTGGAGGCGTGAAGAGTAGTGTAAGAAGATGTACGAGAATAAAGAGAACAAGAAGAAATGGGAAAGAGGAAATAGCGGAGTAGAAGAGGAGCGTGGAAGAACGGAGAGGTGTAAGATGAGGGTGAGGAGGACGGATAGACGCGCGCCTCGCGCCTTGACATGCCATGGACCGGCAAATTCATTTGTAGTATGTATCGTTCTATTAACCGTAGCCTTGTCAGTGAAGTTCGTGTGAGCTCGTTGCTGCCATGTACGTACACTCGTCAATACTCGTATTTTGGGTAGGGCATGACCGGCTTGTCCCACCACCGCATGCCTTTCTGCTTTGAGCCTCCGGGCTCCTTGCCCTTGTCTTTTTTGTCTTCGGCCTTAGTCTGCGAGTATCTCTGGGGCCACGACTCGGAACCGGCAAAGAAGGTGTAGTACAGCCAGTCAAACACCTTGGGCAGCGGCACCGCAATCTCGCCGTCGAAACCCGCACCAGGGCCCTCGGCGGGAACTGGCTGCGCCGACGGGTCGTAGTCCGGATCCACCGCCCGCGGGCGCATTGTTCCCCGCGGGTTGCGTGGGGAGATGGGTGTGCCCATCGCAAACTGGTAGTCCTTGAGTGCGTCTTCGTCCACCACCAAGAACACGTCGCCGCGCACTCCTTCGGGAATCTCGCCGGCTTCCCGTATGGCACGCACCCGCGCCCGCAGCGTGGCTGTGTCGGCGCCGTCGAGTGCGTCGCGGTCCGACACCCAGACGCTGTCGTGTGTCTGCAGCAGGTCCTGGCCGCCTTTCCAGGATAGCATCGCGTAGCGGCACGCATCCTTGAAGTACTTCTGGAAGCGCTCCCACGCAGCGTCGGAGCAAGGGTCGCTGTCGTCGTCACCCCCATCCTTGGGGTAGGCGGTACGCAGAATGACGAAGCCCCAGCGCGGGAGGCCCGCGTCGACCATCTCCTGGACCCATTTCGCCCGCCGCTGGTTGTGCAGCTCCCGCATCTCCGCACGCCTCTCCTGGTAGGCTCGATGGCTCTCCTCGTTCAGTCGGGCCAGCTGGTTTCTGGCGTGGATCCGGGCGCGGTCCTCGTCCAGTGTGAGGACGTTGGCTTGCGCCTCGAGCTCCAGCTTCCGGTCATCATAGGGGCGGCGAGATTCTTGCACGAGACGGTTGATCGACGCCTCGCTGCTCAATTTCTCGAAGGGGTTCGCCCGCCCTAGTTTCTCGAGCCACTTTGCTTCCTCGTAGCTCAAGTCGGCGCCGTCATTCTGGAGAGCCTTGGCGACGAGAGCGTCGCGTGAGCTGAGGTTGAAGGTGGATTGCAACAGCTGGCTCTCCACGTCGGGCGGCGGGAGCAAGAGGATGTCGTTTTTCTCGGCGGGGGTGATGCTGGCTGGGTCAGCAACGGCGCGCTCCAGCAGCGCCCGTTTCTCGGGGCCGAGATCCATTTTTGGTGTTGCTGGCTGCGATCTTCAAGTTGACAACGACAGCGGAAAGATGAAAAATTCTGCAAACGGCTCGAATCTCTTCCACGTTGCCTTTTCCCCATTTTACAAGGCAGCAATTGTTCGGTTGATGAATGTTTAACTTGGCGGAAGGAACCAAGGTTGGGGGCCGTGGAAGGGGCCAAATGCAGTGTCACATTGTCAACAGTGCAGTGCCAGCTCGGGTTAGGGTTGCACATGGTAACTCAGTCAGCACAACCCTAACCCTCCGCCCGCGATTAGCTGCAGGGGTCAATGAGCTCATGGGCGCTGGGATCTGGTCGATCTCGGTGCCGCAGCGCTGGCGCCCTCTGGAACCGACATCACTGAAACCGAACAAAGCCACAACACCGGACCGAGGCCGCGTCGAGCATCCGACACCCGTCGTGCACCATTGTGCCCCGAGATGCTACTGATTAGCAATGCGAAATCAAACGCTTTGACGAGTTTCCCGACCCATCTCCTCCTTGTCGAGGGGGTATAACCCATCCGCGACCCCCTGTTCTGTCCCTCTCGATCCGTCGTCCGCCGCCTCCCTTGAACCATGCCGCCCGACGGCCCCAGCTCCGGCAGCAACATCCGCGTCTTTGTGCGCTGGCACGAGCAGGTCGTCTTTGCTGGCGAGGAGGTCAAGTGCACAATCACCTTCAAGAATGTCGCCCGCCCCCCCGGCAGCCCGTCGCCGCTCCCGACGCCGACGCCGACGCCCTTAAAACCATCGAGCCAGTTCCCGCCGACCTCGTCCAGACATCCAGGTTCTGAGCGCGGCCCGCGCCAACAGTCGCCATTACACCCCGGAGCTCCTGGTCGAGGGAAACCGAATTCTGGCCTTGCGCCGCCCCCGAATGCCCGCCACCACCGCTCCAGTTTGTCGCTATCGGTTCCGTCAGCCGCGTCGCGCGCCAGGGCTGGGTCGGTTTCGTGCTCGCCATCCCCCGCCCCTGGCGCCCGGGCTGAGCCCAATGGGAATGGGAATGGCAGTGCCGGTAGACATGGTCACGGCCACAAGAGATCGGTGTCAATTGTCTCGATTGGCTCGTTGAGTACCGTCGATGATGGCCAGAGCGCTGTTGCGTCGCCCAAGCCGCAGAGGCCGAGAGGGCACGCCCGGGCATCGAGTCTGCAAATACTGCCCCGCGGAGGGCTGTTCAACGGGCCGCGGTCAGGTTAGTTTGGATGTGCCGAGGAGTGCGAAGGAAACTGCTGACGTTCCGTAGCTACGCACCCGAGGATACCCACCTCTCAGTCATCACCCCTTTTCCATGCGTCATACCCGCCAGAAAGGAGTATCAACGGCCGCCTCCCGGGCACTGCCACCGCCCCCGATACACCGAGGGCCGAGTTTCCCCGGCGGTCTCCTCTGTCGCCCAATCCGCTCGCCGAGTTCAGATTCCCCATGTCGCCCTCGCCGACCTCCCCAGGCACCACAGGAGGGTTAGCAGACGAGGACCCCACGAGCCCGACAGCAAGCGGGCTACCAGTGCGGACGAAAGACTCCGTGCCCACGATAAACGAGCAGGGAGTAGCGCCGTCTGCTAGGGTGCTCTCCACGATGAGCATAGCGGGCACACCGCGGAGCAGCGGCGAGTTCTACTCGCTCAGCAACAACTCGTCCGAGACATTAGCCTCCGAATACGTGACGCAGCAGCCTCTGCGGACGCAGGTCCGGTCGCCGCACAACAGGAGGACGTCCAATTTTGCGTCGAGCGCCGCCAGGCTGCCCGAGACGCTGATGATGGGCTATGCCCAGATCCAGGGGTCGTTTACCCTGGACGGCTCGCTCATCAACCTGGGGCCGTTTGAGGCAGTCAAGCGGAAAGCGGTTGTCGGCGGGCAGGGAGGCGGCGTCATCGGCTTGGAGACGCCCAAGCGCGACAGCGGATTGCTGCGTGGCTTTGGGTGGGGCAACATCACCAGCTCCATTGGCGAGCTGCTAGGAGGCGGCGAGCTCAGCACCATCAAGGAGATGCGCGGGATCGCCAACTCGAAGGCGATACCCTTGCTCTCCACGCCGCAGTCGATCCTGTTTGTCGACCTGCAGCTGGGCCCCGGCGAGAGCAAGGCGTTTGAGTACTCGTTCAAACTGCCCAAGGGGCTACCCCCGACACATCGCGGCAAGGCGATGAAGATATCCTACAGCCTCGTCATCGGCACGCAGCGGCCGGGCGGCGCCAAGGAGCAGCGCGTCAAGTCCGTGGATGTCCCTTTCCGAGTGCTCGGGAGCGTCAACAGCCACGGCGAGATCCTGGGCCACGACCTAATGTCGCCCTACATCTTCCTGCGGGACCAGGCCCGCGTCCAGACCATCAACGCCCACACCCCACAAAGACCGACCGCAAAACACCGACCACAACCCTCCACCTCCGCCCCTTCAACAATGGCCTCCTTCCTCACCTACGTAGACGACCTCCTCTCCCGCCCACCACCGTCCACCTCCCACCCCGGCGCCTCCGCCCTCCTCAGCCCCAGCAGCGTCCCGCCAACCCCTCTATCCCCGTCCTCCTCCCGCCGCCCCTCCCTCATGTCCCTATCCGACTACTACCACAACAACCTACCCCCTCCAACCGCAAAAGAAGCAATCGACCTCGCCATCCTCCGCGCCAACCTCGGCGGCAGCAGCAGTAGCGCTAGCAGCCAATCCCAAAACCGCTTCGAAATAGCCCGCAACGGCCGCCGCGTCGCCGTCGTCATGCTGCCCCGCCCGGCCTACCGCCTCGGCGAGAGTGTGACGTGCGTGGTGGATTTTGCGGGGGCAGAGGTGCCGTGCTATGCCATCCATGCCGCGCTCGAGACGACGGAGAAGGTGGACGCGAGTTTGGCGATCCGGTCCGAGGCGAGTGTGGCGAGGGTCACGAGGAAGGTGTGGGGAACGGGGAGCGAGGCGGTGCTTTTTGGGAGGAGGTGGGTGTTTAGCTGTGGGATTCCGGTCGGGGCGACGCCTGAGTTTGTGACGAGTGGGGTCGGGTTGGAGTGGAAGGTTAGGTTGGAGTTTGTTGTGCCTGTTCAGCAGCTGCAACAACAACAACCACATGAGGTTGAAGAGGAGGGGGAGGAGGAAGGGGGTAGGGTAGAGAGGGGGGATGGGAGTGGGGGTGGAGAGGAAGAAGGGGAGGGGATGCTCGAGGGGGAGAGGAGGAGGGTTTTGATGAAGCAACAGCAGCAGCAGCAGCCGCATCCGTTGTTGGAGGAAATTTCGAGGGATGACCGTGGGGGGCTGGTTCTGGTTGGGGTGGAGAACTTGATGTGTGAGAGCTTTGAGGTGGCGGTGCCGTTGAAAGTGTACGGGGCGGCGTGTAATGGACTGGAGAAGTTGGAGCGGGACGAGGCGATGGAGGAGGGCCTGCCTGTGTGAGTTGGCTAGCGATAGATGTGGCTTGAATAGAGATGATGGATCTCACCTGGTAGGTCAGCCACGGTGGGTTGTGTCGACAATGTTGAGTCCTAAAACATCGCATCGTTCTGCCCCTTGCGCAAGATGCTTGTTGGTTCCCTTTTCACCATTCCTGTACTCGCGTCTGTGGTTTGGATATCGGACGCGGCTGGCTGACATGGCACAGATACCGACAGCGTCATCCCGAACATGGCTGGCGAGCTCTGGCAGGCTGGTTCAGAAAGATAACCTCAATCCTGACCTGGTATTATTGAATCGACCCAATCCCCCAAACGCCGGATATCGAAACAAAATATGAACAACAGTGTATGTACGACTCGGATTTGCCCCAGCCAAGGCAACCTTTGTATATACAACCCATCGACAAAAGAAACCGCCCCTATCCCATATTTACAACACTCCTTCTGTTTCCGGCTTCGTCGTTTCCGGCTTTTTCATCTTCATTTCTGGCTGCTTCGGTTGGTCCTTGACCCATTCCTTGGTCTCAGCGTCCCAGTGATGCCTGTATCACGTCAGGTCAGCAACCCCTTTTCCATCAATTCATGCCAAAGTCAGAGAAGCAACTCACCCCTCCCACTCCGTCACCACCAGACTCTTCTCCCCATACTCCTCCACCAACACCTTCTCAAACTCCCACGGCACCATGGCCTCAACCCCCTCGAACTGCGTCTCCCTTAACGGATACAACTCCCCCATCCGATACCGATGATAGTTCTTGCAGCTCACCACCCCCGGCCGGCCCGTCGGATCCCGCTCCATCAGCGCCGTGATATCCACAAACATACCCGTGTCAACATCAATCCACCGCGCGTCAATCACGTTCTCCCCCTGCCCGCGATCCACCTTCAACCCAAACGGGTTCACATCCAACAGATACGCCCTCCTCTCCTCTTTCCCACTCGTCTCATCCCGGTAGGTATACTCATGCACACTCCCGTTATGCCTCGCGGCCAACACGGCCAACGTGTCCCCGCTGACCTGCGCGTCCACGTCAAAGTCCCACGGCATGATGCGCCCGTTCCACCACCAACCCAGCAAGGTGCCGTGGGCCAGCCAGGTTTCGAGGTGCAGCGAGCGGAAGGTGGTTAGGTAGGAGCGGATGAGGTGGGTTAGGACGGCGCGGTGCGTGGTGTACGGCACCGCGCCGCGGAAGAAGCGCGCGTCGTAGTGGGTGAGTTCCATGGTGCCGCCGGCTTCTTGGAAGTATTTGTATTCGACGGGGGGTGGGGCGGGGGGGTTGAGGGTGTCATGGTGAGTTGGTGTTGGTGTTGGCGTCGAGGACGAGGAGGATGTTGTTGTTGTTGAACCTGGTAACGGTGGTTGTTCTGACTGTGTTTTTTGTTGTTGTTGTTCTTGATTCTGTTGTTGTTGCTGCTGGTCTTTTTGAGTGTAGAACGAAAACGGCGGCCCGCCGCCGCTTCGGGCCACCGCGGCCGTGCTGAGGATGGCGGAGAAGATGAGGAGAGCGGTGACGACGAGGAGGACCTTCTTTTGGACGAAGAAGGCTAAGGACGGCCTCATGTCTGGTGTTTGGAGGACGGTGCTCGAGAAAGCCAGCCTGGGACGAGGCTGACACTATGCGTGCTTGGCTGGTGGTGGCGGTTGCTCAAGCATAGGAGATCAGTTCGGGCAACATGAACACAGGAACTCGGAGCTTGGCAGGTTGAGGAGTTGAGACTAGAGGACATATGAGGAAAGATGGAGATGTCACTCATGCCCACAACGCGTGGAGATATCTAAACAGGGCCCCGGGCAACATCGAATGGGACAAGCGGGCCCGGTGTTTCCGTTTCCAGTGGCTTGAGCAAGCGCCTGCGTGGGAGCAGACAGCCGCGTAACCCTCATGCGGCGACGGGGTGGGCCAACAAGGTCTTTTACTGAGCGACATGGGCTAAGCCGAGTGGTGAGTGGGTGTCTCTGCCCGGTGCAGTCAGCTCTCGTGGCTGGGTTCTCCGTACAGAACAGCCCATCACATTGCTGGGCTCCATTGCAAGACGTACGTAGGGCCGGGATGTGGGCTGGGTCAGGAAAGGGGATATGTATGGGATTTGGTTTGCCCTCGGGAGCCTTGCCGAAGCCGGGAAGCGGCTTGGCCTTTGTTCCCCATGTCCGCCATGATGTTGCCCATCGAGTTCTGTCTCGACAATACGTCATATTTCACCGAAGCAGTCTCATCCGTCTCGTGTTCTTTGTCCAGGAGTGAAGTTGAGGCTGCCAAACCAAGGTCCTGATACACAAGACATGCTTGATTCTCTTGGCCAGCAACCCTTCCATCCGGAATTCGGATGCACCCGCAAATTTCTTCAGCACGCGATCAGTTACTGTGAGAGCCGTCTTATCTCCCTGATTTTCCCTGTGCCTGCCGCGGGCTCTGAGGGCCCGGTCCCTGCTCCGGACGTCACCCGCACCCCACCGTTCCGGAGGGCGGGCCCCTTCCACGCGCGCGAAGTTTGCGTAATCCTTCCATTTCTTTTCTTCTCTCGTGAGGTGTTTCCTGATATCGATCGCTCACGCGACAGCACTGGGATGATTGGCAATGTTAAAAGAACTGCTGGACCCTGATCAGCGCCGGGCACTCCTTGGCGATCCCTTTTACCCCTGAGTCAGGGGCAGCGGCAACGACACGACGAACCGAACCGAGTTTGTTTCTCTGCAGCAAGCTGCTATGTCAGAGGCGGGACACGCGTTGCTCCGGAGGATCAATGGCCTAGTAAGTGCTGGCGGTCCAAGTGGCTGGTGTCTGCAACCTCAGTTCTCAAGCACATGCCATCCCATCCACACCCACACCGCCGCCAACCCCAGATATCAAACCTCCACCACAGGAAAGAGGTCTCAAGACCCGATATCCCCAATGCCAAGGGCTTCTCAACTTCTGATGTTATCAGCCAAGAGCTTGCCAAGGACGGAGCTCTCTCCTTTGCCAAGGAGGCGGCTCTCGAGAATCCGGGTTCCAGGTTGAGGAGTGCCGCAGTCCGGTGCAGGGCAAAAAGGACGCGCGTCCCTGCTGCGGCATGTTACCATACTGGGCCGCGGCCCGCCGACGGCGTTCTCGTCACGCACAGAAGCGGCCCCAGACTAATTTAAGACTCCCATCCTGGTTCTGATATCGAGGACTCAACAGAAAGTATAGCAACGCACGAACAAAGCAAGTAGATGAAAGGCATTATATCAAAGTTCTAGTATTTATCTATCTTTTCGCATCGAAAAAGCGTGATCTGGTTGTGAAGGTCCAGGTTGTAAATTCGGAAAAACCCTCGCCCAAGTCCCGCGCTAGGAAACAAACCAGGGTTGGATTGTAGATTTGATATTGTATATTCTCTGGGGATGCGATGAGATCTCAATCCACCAACAGCGAGTAAAACGAGTAAACAAGGGGTATTATCAGCAGCGGACCCAGCTTCTCCCATCGCCCTTCCAGCTCACCTTCTCGCCAGAGCAGATCTCAGCCTGGTCATGTATTAAAAGCCCCCTCCATCCCGCACTCACAGACCAGGACGGATCACCATTTCCCGCCTTGCCCAACTTGAGCCCTCTGAACAGAATGCAACCATCCCCATGCCCATGCCGTCTGCTCTTTCACACTCCCTCCACACCCCCATCCCTCTTACTAAGAACCACTCCCCTTTACAACCACCACCATCACAAGTTCACAACCCCAAAATTAGCCCCTGTCTTACTCCCTACCCTACCGCGCCCCCTTCAGCGTCGAAAACGGACTCACATCCGTCCCCTCCCTCAACCACCGATCCAAACTCGGCAAGCTCCCATCCGACACCACCACTCTCTGCTGCTCCCCCTGTCCCCCATATTCATACCCCTGCCCCTGCCCCTGTTTCTTTTGTTTTTGTTGTTGTGGCTCCCGTCCTATTACCGGCCCCACACCGGCCCCACGAGCTGACGACGACGATGCTGGCGTTACCGCCGACGTCGCTTGTTGCTGCTGGTTCGTTGGATTTTCCTCTTGTTGGTCTGTTGTTGTGACTTGCTGTTTCGGACTTTGCTGTTGTTGCTGCTGTTGCTGTCTGGGGAAGAGGGTGAATTTCCCTCCTCCTGTGAGCGCCGCGGCTGCCGAGGCCGCGACGGCTGCTGCGCCTTTGGGGAGGGGCGGGTTGCTGAGTTTGAAGAATGGGGGGCGGGTTGTTGTTGTTGTTGTCGTCGATTGGTTGGTGGTGATGTTGTTCTTGTTGTTGGTGGTGGTGGAAATGCTGCTCCTGATGCTGCTGGACACGGATGGCCGCGGGCCGTAGTAGCTGACTGCGTAGCCCACGCCGCCGCCGCTGCCGGAGTTGGTTCTTTTTCTGGGGATTGCGCCCCCCGTCGTAACGGCCGGCGCCGGTTGTTGCGGAGGGTTGTTGCTGCTGGGCGGGAACTTGAAGCCCGCGTCGTCGGTGCTGTAGGTGCTGCTTCCGTCGTCGCTGGTGGCGTAGCCCTTCTTGAAGGACGCGACGGAATATGCTTTGTTAGTCGATGCGTCGACGAGCCGTGGGTATCCGATATTCCCGCTGATGATGGCGTTGCCGCGCGGAAGCTGCTGCTCGCGCTTCTTCTTTCGGCGATACCGCAAGACTAACACAAACACAACGCCCGTGAGCAGCGACGAACCGACGATGCCGCCTACTACTGCGATCGCGGTTTGCGTGACCGACAGCGCGGCGCCCTGAGCTTGTTGGATCTGCGAGTTGGCGTCGTTCTGTGCACTGGTGAGCTACTGAACGTCCATCTTCCACGGACTCTGGCCGACCTACCCTCAAGGCCGTCACATCCGCCTGCGCCTTCTGCGCCTGACTCGCCGCCGACGCCGCGCTCAAACTCGCCAGGGAGAGGGCGCTCGAAAAGCTGGCGCCCATCGACCTCGTCGCGCTCGCCAGGCTCTCAGACAGGGCGCGGCTGGCGCTCTGCGAGAGCGAGCGCATCGCCTCGTCGGCGCTGCGCGACGCGTCGGCCGAGGCCTGCGACATGGACCGCGACGCCGACTCGGCGGCGCTCTGCTGCAGGCGGGCGCTCGCCAGCTGCTGCTCCGTCTGGCTCAGCCGTTGCGTCGCCTGCTGCAGCGACTGGCTGAGCTGCTGGCTGGACTGGCTCACTTGCTGGCTGGCTTGGCTGACCGACCTGGATTGGTCGCTGAGTTGTCGTAGCTGGTCGCTGAGCGCTTGGATCTGTCCCTGGTCCTGGCGACCTAGGAGGATCGGTGGCGGTGTGATGGTGGCCCGGCATCCGTCTCGGACGACGTGCGCCGGCTCCGCGGCGGCTGGTGACCCGGGATACGGCCCTTCTCGACCCTCCTCGCCGCCGGGTATCCTCCTCAACAACGGCTCGGCCCATCCCGCTCCTCCAACATCCTCCCTCCCCTTCACCTGCACCGGAACCGGCCCGTATGCTGCGCCATTGCCGACCCAAGCGCAGCTCGAGCATATGAAAAAGAGGAGCGAAAGAGACGGGAATATTAACGGCGTCTTGGCCATGATGTGCGACTATAGGGACTCAGATAATTAAACAAAGAATATTACCGCCAGCGGCAGAATCGAAGAGCAGCGAGAGCGACGGCGGGCCTGGCGATCATCCTTTCAGCCAGAAGGCCGACGGTGCGGACGAGTGAATTAGCCAGAATAGGAGAAAAGGGAGAGGAGAGAGGGCAAGAGAGCAGAACCGAAACAAACAGAGGGAGGGTAACACGAGGATAAAAAGGAATGTTTGCATGGCCATGATCATCCCGACAGCTCCTCGAGGGGGGTCGGAGCCGGCGGTTTTCTCTGCTATTTCTCCTCGTACTCGTCGGAAACAACTCAACTCCCGAGCATGACAGATCGCAAGAGCTGGCATGCCGACGTGAGCAAGAGACAGCCATGCTGGTGCCATGCGCTAGTCGTTGAGAGGGGTGAGCAGTTGCTCCCAAAGCCCAATCCAGTCCCCTTCGAGGCAGCCAGTGAGAACGAGAGAGAAACACCATGTTGCAGTAGCCGCCAAGCTCGTCGCAACCCGGAGCCTGCCGCAGATCGTGCCGGAGCCAGGTCGCGCCGGAGCGCACGGATGCTCCGGACGACCCGATTCGGCCGAGCCGGGGCCCCTGAGACGGGATGTGCGCGGAGAGATTTATGCTTGCCTGGCCTCAAACCGGCGGCGTTCATGCTGGCCAAAGTCTTTCCCGTTTTCGACTGCGAACCAGTCGAGGAAAAACCTGGGAGGGGTAAGGTCAGCTGTCTGAGTCTCGAGTTGTGCTCGTTACCGCTGTTGATGGCATGTCGGGCGGAAACAGAGGCCGAGCCAATATATGAGGCTGGTGTCGTGAGCTTTCTTTCCGCTTCCTCTCTTGCTCCCCACGAAGGAACCGCCGTCAAGATCAGGCAGAGCAAGACCGAACACTTCCGCTTTGGGGGAGCCTACCCCTGAACCAAACAACGACCACTCCGGCCTTTTTTTACAGAAGCGCTATCTATGTACAATACAGCCAAGACGTCCAAATACACGGTATCCGAGTCCGTGCCGGCTCCTCCAAGTCCCATCAGAAGAAACTCCCAGCATCTCCAAACGCCTGACATGCATGGCCCGTCCTTTTTTCCGCCTTCGATGGCTGAAACTGGGTTTCCAGCCTGGCGGGATTAAAACCTCGTGCCCATCATCCATCCAACCCTGTCATTCATCACACATGTCCTTCGCTTCATCCCTCAGAAACGCACCCAGACAGTGAAAGCGGAACAAACATGATCGAAAGCCTGCCGAATTGCATCCCCTGCTGACTTACACCCCCAACCCCTTTCCCAGGCCTGACCTTTTTCAAGCCTTGCGATGCCACCTTAAACAGGCAACTTAAACTTCTCCCCCTTCATCACCTTGGTATAATAAATCCAAAAGAAATCACTATACAACACCGTCTGCAACACCCCCGCCACGACCGCAATGGTATCCACCTTGTGATGCGGCTCCGTCATGTACCGGTAGATCCAATTCGGAATGTACAGCGCGCGGTACGCGCCCAGCGCAAACAGGTAATGCGCCGTGATGGCCTCGGCCTCGCCCGTGCGCTGCAGCATGAACAGCTGCGGCAGGATGGCGACGGATTCGAGCCAGATGGAGAACGCCCAGAAGACCTCGAGGACGGTGTATCGGACGGGGAAGAGGATTGCGAGGACTGCGGCGAAGCCGAGGAGGTATTCTACCCGGAAGGTGTCGAGGTTGGGGTCGTTGGTCGGGCGGTAGGCTTTGGCCATGAGGTAGATGATGTAGAGCTGGGAGGAGATGAAGAGGATTTTGAAGATGAAGTTGTAGGGGGAGCGGGTTGTCGGGAGGTCTGAGGAGGGTTAGCTACGGCGGAATTGTTTGTTTGTTTCGTTCGTTGGGGCAGGGCATACCGAGGTATCGCGTGACGTAGACGATCAGGTAGAGGACTTGCGACTTGAACGAGATGCCGGAGCAGCTCTGCTTGCGTGTCAGTGCCGGGAAATTGTCAACTGGCGACAGGCAGGAAGCGCACCTTGAGCTGGATGATCTTGTGCAGCAGGATGAAGATGGATGCCAGGTGGGAAAAATCCCCTATAGCGAAAACACATGTCAGCCCGCCTCTTCGCCTTCCTGTTGCCCATCCTCGAACCGTTCCATAGAAACATCCATACCGGCCACGCGAAACAGATTGAACGGCATCTTGAAAGCTCTATCCCAGCTCGGTTTCAGGCGCAAGTTCGATAGCTTTCGAAAATCGCAGAGATCGAGCTGCTACAGCAGAGCAGCTGTCGGATCGGGTACCAAGCAGCCAGTTCGAGGCTGGTAGTCGGCAATCGTTAGTGTTTCCGGTAAAAGACTCGGTCGTTGGGCCGTAAAGGCGAAGCGTTGCGCGCCGCAGAAATCAGCTTCCAACAGCTGGCCGTTGTTGAGGACACGATCGCGCCTTTCATGGAACGGCAGGGCAATGCAAGGCCAAGCTGCATGCTGCAAGCCAAGACCGACCCACTGAGACGAACCAATCGAATGCTTGAAAAGTAACAGGTGGGTTTGGAAGGAGACAGATCAGGGTTAGGGTATGGTGTAAGCCTCGGTCGAACTCTTGATGCTCTTGTCGAGTCAGCAATTCAAGTTGGCCAAAGGGCATGATCATTGAGATCGTACTTCATGCATGGCCACAGGACTCTATTACTGTTTGAAGGCAGCATGTGTGTTTGCCTTGCTTTCCGGTGTCCACAACAACCCTGCCAACTACAAGCCACAACCATGGCTTCGTCCACAGAAGCCACTCCAGCCTTTTGGGAAACCGCAGAGCTTCAGGTCAAGATCTGTCAGGTCTCAAGCTCGTCATCAAATAGCAAGTTGCTGCATTTTATAGCCACCAATGTACTCATTGTGCTCAACCCCATAAGCCACGCCAGAACGCCATCCCAGTATTCTCTCACCCCATCCTCCCTCACATGTCCATGCTCATGAGATACATCTCAAATATCCTCATGAACTTGGCCACAAACGCCTCCAGATGGAAGATCACCTTGGTGCCCGTCTTGATCCTATGCTCAAAGAAGGCAGCCCACTTGATGACATCGGCCTTGAGCGCGTCGTCAATCAGGGGGATGAGCTTGAAGGTGAGCGTCCGCAGTATCGTGGTCGCCGGTATGCAGTGCGTCAGCAGATCGTAGAGCTTCGACCGGACCTGGAGGATCCGAGCCGGCGTGTGCTCCTCCATAATTTCCTTGGCGATCTGGCCGATGAGGGCCTCCCAGTCGGGAGGCGGTATTGGCGTGGTATCTGTGACTTGCTCACTGTGAAACGTCAGTTACCAGGATGGGTTGGGAGGCAGGCAAGATAACTTACTTTTGTGCATGCACTGCTTCAAACATCAGAAGTGCCTTGCGGAGGTTCCTCCCGCTCTCCTCGGCGATCCTCTGGTGCAGGCCCTTTACAACCGGCCAGCCCTCCTTCTTCGCCGACGCCGCCAGCACGTCGCAGATCTCTTGGTGCGTCGGCGCAGCCACCCGGACGAGAAGCGTACGTGATCGGATAGGCGCAATAATGTTTGCCGTAGAATTGGCGAGCAGAATCAGCCGCAGGTTGGGCGAGTATTTCTCCATGGTCCGACGTAGCGCTGCCTGGGCGTCTCGAGTGAGGTGGTCGGCCTCGTTGATGACCACGACCTTGAACCTCTGCTTGGCCGACTGGTCGACCTGCTGTGTCTGCGCAACCTCCTTGAGCAGGTCCTGCACCACTACCCTGTCGTAGTTGCCGACGTCGGATGGTGTGATCTCGAGGTGGTAGATGGAGGCGACAATGTTGAACTCGAGCTTGCGGTTGCTGCTCGTCTGGAAGACACGCGCATCGATCTTGATCTTCTCCACGCCAGGACCAAAAAGCTCCTTTAGTGTGGCGACAATTCTGGTCTTCTTGCCTGCGCCGGATGGGCCGTACACGAGGAGGTGGGGGAAGTCGCCGCTTTGCGCCTGTAGCAGGGTTAGCAGCCAGCTTCAGAAGCGATACAAATGCGCCATACCAGCGAGCGCAGCCGTTCCGATAGCTCCTCATGGTATGTGAGGCTATCGAGAGATCTGGGCCGATGCTTGTCGACAATGAGCGCCATTTTGGTGTTGGGGTGTTGCGAGCTGTCGTTTGGGAGGAGGTGACAGGTCAAGGTCCAGAGCTGCAAGACGCGTCTATGCTGCGGGTGACGCGACTTTTGGAGGAATCAATTAAGCACTTGCGCGGCAGGCTGTGCACGGGCCACATCACGTCGGCAAAGTGGCCGGAAAACGTAGGGTTAGGGTCCTGATAGGTCCCGGACAGGCCGGATAAGCTAATCGGCTGTCAGCAAACACCCGACTCCTATGTCGAGAAGTTCGCCTGCTGGCTTCTCGAGAGCAGCATCTCGTGATGATTTTTGGCTACCGTCTCAACCGTCACCCGCTTCCTTCTTGGCGCTGTAGGTAGTTTGCGCACAGCTCCGCGGTATAAACTTACGCGATCGCGCCAATGCCTTGATGCCGAACTGTGTGCAACCCAAGAACTCTGCACATCCGTGACAAGGTTGACCCAGCCTAAACCTCGTCTCGACGCCGATCGCCTTGGTGATTGCTTTCCCCGTTCATCAGCGCATTTGACGACCTTTGGCGACACAGTCCCTCCCGGAGTGTTGTACGAAACGCCTCCTGTGTCTCCAGCGGCGCCTCTCGACCTTGCGCGACACCCCTCCATCACTATCCTCCGACGAAGAGTTGCGTTGATCGTCCCCCAACGAGTCGGTCTCGATTTAGGCCTAGGGACCGCTCCCCGGGCCTCCTACTGTCGACGGCGATGCACTTCGCACTGCCCCCGCGCAAGACCTCTCAGCCCCCGCCGTACCTGCCCCGAACATCCCGACTACCAGGGCTGCGGAGAACCCGGATCAAGCTCATCGCCCTCGCCGGGCTCGTTCTGCTCACCCTCATATATCTCATCACACGTTCCAGCGGCAGCCGACATGCTGCGCCCGCTACACGCGCGCCGAAGGGGAATCCGCCAGTGGTATTGGTAACAGTGTTGGACGAGAGCAAGTACAGCAGGGCGTACCTCGAGACGGTCAAGGAGAACAGGATAAAGTACGCCGAGAAGCACGGTACGTAAAATCACCAAGGCGCTCTCCTTGGGACAACCTCTGACGGAAAACCACAGGTTACAAAACCCTCCTGGCCAAAGTAGGCGACTACGACCTCAACGGCTCCCCCTTCTCCTGGACCACCGTCGTCGCCGTGCGCGACGCCATCACAAAGTACCCCGACAGCCGCTACGTGTGGTACCTAGACGCGAGCGGCCTCGTTATGAACCCGAAGCTCAAAATCGAGGAACACGTCATGGCGCCCGCTAGGCTGGACGCGCTCATGAAGAAGGACGCGCCGGTCGTCCCGCCCGACAGCATCATCAGGACGTTTAGCAAGCTCAAGGGGCAGGATGTGGATCTTGTGCTGACGCAGGATAAGGAGGGGATTTCGGCGGGGAGTTTTGTGATACGGAATGGGGAGTGGGCAAAGTTCTTTTTGGAGACGTGGTTTTCGCCGATTTATCGGAGTTATAATTTCCAGAAGGCGGAGGTGCATGCTTTGGTGGGTTTACTCCTTGCCTTTTATGCTGCTTCCTGTTTGTGCTGACCTGTGCAGGAACACATCGTGCAGTGGCACCCGACCATCCTCTCCCGGATGGCCATCGTCAACCAGCGGGTGATTAACGCATACGGCAAGGGTGTTCGCGGGGAAGAGTACAAGGACGGGGATCTGGCCGTCAGGTTCCCTGACTGTGTAGCGGCTGGGGCGCAGGCGTGCGAGACGGAATCGCAGCCTTTTGTCCAGGCGTGGAGGCGGGCGTTAGGGGGCTCATAGCATGCGTAGGTGGTTTGGAACCAGTGAGAGGCTATTTACCTGAATTTAATGGAACATCTTCAGAGCGCCAGCAGGTTGGACTTGTCAAGCATCTGGACATGGCTGGTTGACCCAGATTTTGGGGCATTGATCCAGGTTTTGGTGCGGGGGTTCTGGATTTGGATCTGCCCTAGCAGCCATTGCGGGCTCCAGGGCTCAATCACTTCTCGAAAAGGGGGGATTTCAGGATGGGTGTTATTCATACATGGCATGACAGGCGACGGCGGGAGACAGTGCTCTCAGGTGGCATCCGTCAGCCAGGGGTCCTGAAGCAGCTCTCTGGCAGTGCTGCGCTTCTCCGGCTCCCATTGCAGCATCTTGCTCATAAACCGCAGGAAGCGCGCTTTGTCCTTCCCCTGCAGGTTCGTCTCCATCTCCTCCAACGAACGAGCTGGGGGTATTGGTATTCCCGCGTTGAACTCTCCTACAAAGATGTGTGAGCTTTCGCTCAGTTGTCTGTTAGGCTTAATCCCGTAACTGACCTTCTTCGGAAAAGAATTTCGTCCTGAGGGCTCCGCGGGCGATGAGTCCTTGTGGTGGCGGGCCGAGCAGGCTAATTATGCTGGCCAGGTGCGCCCGGCTGCGGTAGGTTTGGTGTTCTGGGTCCCTGCCGGAGAAGAGGTGGCCGCCTTCAAACATGTCCCAGATCTAAGGTGTTCCGAAATGTTAGCAAAGGGCTTCTGATGAACGAAGGGAAAGCGTGTTCCAACCATGCAGCCGACGTTCCAGATGTCAATCTCGTAACTCCACGGCACCTGGAGAATGACCTCCGGGGCGCGGTACAGGTTGGGCTGGACATCCTTGGTGTTTACTTGGTCGCCTGGGACCACGGAGCCAAAGTCGCAGAGCACAGGTTCGCTGAAGTCCCCTGGAATGTCTAGCTCGCGAGAGACATAGATGAAGCGGCCGTCGACGTCTTTTCTCGGTGACGGGCTTTCCAGTTCCTGCTGCTCAAAGTCGTGGAAGATGGAGTCATCCCCCGCACCAAACATGATGTTGTCCATCTTAAGGTCTGCTCATGAGCCGCCTGTTAGTTAGAGAGCCACAGCAATGCGGCAAAGTCTCACCAGTGTGGATCAGATGGCATTCGGTGTGCAAAAAGTCCAGTGCCATGAGGAGTTGCTGAAGTACTATCCTCAAGACGGGCGGCGGGAGGCGCCCGATGGGGTTACGTCCGAGAAATCCCTTGACGCTATCCCACAGAGGCGGGTGCACCAGGCAGTGGTGTTCACCATCCGGCCCGGACACTCTGAACGAGTCGAGCAGCGTCCGTACTGCTTTCCGACCCGGGTGTCTGGACGATGATGAGACGCGGCCAATGTGCTGATAAGTGCTGAGCTCGTGGTCTGCAGCACGGCCGATCGCTTGTGAGCGGATGAAGACTTTCAAGGCAACATGGCGATGTTGTCTGCTGGCCGGGTTTGTCACTGGTCTGAGTCGGGGCCTGGATATGCCACTTACACCAGGTCTCTGGCCAGCCAAACTGTCGAGTAGGCCCCATAACCCAATTTGCCAACCACCTGGTATCGCGAGACGAAGACCTCGCCAATACGGACGGGATAGTACCGTGCAGCGAGGTAGTCCGGGAAGGTTTCCTCCTCAATCCTGCAGGCGGCGCTGATCCTTTCAAAATTGGTGTTTGAAAAGACGCGAGGAGGCAATGGTGATCGTTGGGCCCATATCCGCCTCAACGATGATAACATTGCTTTCGTCCATCAATTGAGTGGTAGGGATAAGGTAAGGACGGTCTGGACGGGACGGCCCGATCATCAACGGGGAAACGGGGATGGATTGTCAGCCGCCAGAAGCGCGCCCCAACTTGGTTGTTGTTGATTGGTCTCGTACCATTCAGCCCTGGTTTGTTTGTTAACATGCGATTTAGGGCGAAATAGTTTTCCCTTTCTCTTCATCTTTCCTCTTCCTCCTTCTTCGTCTTTAATCTTTTCCTTCTTGCCCTCTCTCATCTTCTTCTTCTTTTTCTTTCCTTCTTATCTTCTTCCCTCTTTTCGCTTCGCCTTTCTCATCAAGTAACAAGTATTGAAAAGAAAAAGGAAAGTATACCTGATCAGCTCATACCCCTGATGTGCCACACTAAGAGTCTCCCCGGGAAATGCATGCTGAGCGCTCACCCGTCGGTATTCCTCAAGTGAGAAGTGAGGAGGAACCTGGGCAAGATGCGCCCGATGAGGTCACACCACAGGTCCGAGATGCCAGATTTGCACCCACCTCCGATGCTTTGCGTTGCAACGAGGGGCAGAAAGCTGGAACCGACGTCAACCGCCTTTGAACGTGACACAAAGGTGCATTGGCGAGAAAGAAAGCAGTCGGAAAGTGGGGAGATCAAAGCATGTGAAAGACAGGATAAAGGCTTAAGCGGCTTTATTGAGTCCAATCTATACACTTGAACGGGTTTCAGATCGCTCAATCGCATCAGCCGCCCAACCTGCCGGACGCCGCGGCCCCGTGGGGCAGCAGCTAAAAGTGCCGGGGAGGTCCCCTGTCATTCGGCCATCGGATTCTGGGTTTCAGTGCGAGCGTGCAGAGCGCTCTCCCGTCGCTTCCGATTTTGTTGATCAAGTTGACCTTCCAGTCTCTCGGTTTCCCAAACTCTGCGGAACCGAGCAATTTTTCTGCATCGCAAAGATGCCGGGAACATCGCGCATGCCCGTCAGCTTACGCGAGAGCTTCATGAATGTCCGGAGGAGGTCCCGGGCGGTGCGCAACCCGCTGGAGTTGCTCGACCTGGACTTGTAAGCCGCATCTCTTTCCCTCTTCGCCGCAACGGCGCATACCGTCCCGCCCCTCCAACTTGGCGCCAACAGCAATCTCACCCGCTGCCAATCGCCTCACAGTCAGCATAAGCATAGAATAACCACTAACACGCCGTCATTCCCAGAATCCGCAACATCATCTTCTTCCTCTTCCTCCTACGATGGACCCGCCGCGCCCTCTGGAAGCTCCGAGGCCGCGGCCTGCTCGGCACGCTGGCCGAGGTCTACGCCGACGTGCGCCGCGTGCTGTACGGCTGGTTCCTGCGCATGCCCGGCGTGCGGACGCAGGTGCGCAAGCAGGTCGACGAGGCGCTCGCCAAGGTGCAGGCCAAAATGATACCCGCCAACGCGACGCGCCACCTGGCGCTGCCCAAGGAAGGCTGGGCCGAGGACGCCGTGCGCAAGGAGCTCGAGGAGCTGGCCAACATGGACCACACGCGCTGGGAGGACGGCTACGTCTCAGGCGCGGTGTACCATGGCGAGGATGATCTGTTGAAGTTGCAGACTGAGGCGTATGGGAAGTTTACCGTGGCGAATCCGATCCATCCGGATGTGTTCCCCGGTGTGAGGAAGATGGAGGCTGAGGTGGTGGCCATGGTGTTGAACCTGTTCAATGCGCCGCCTGGCGCTGCTGGCGCGACCACCAGCGGTGGGACGGAGAGTATCCTCATGGCTTGCCTGAGCGCAAGGCAAAAGGCCTACGTCGAACGGGGCGTTACCGAGCCGGAGATGTGAACACCCCCCTCCTCATTCCCCCCTTAACTCTCACCACCCATACTAACAAAACCCAGGATCCTCCCCGAAACAGCGCACACCGCCTTCCGCAAAGCAGGCGAATACTTCAAGATCAAAATCCACCTCGTCTCGTGCCCCGCACCCGACTATCAAGTCGACATCCGGCGCATCGCCCGCCTCATCAACAGCAACACCATCCTCCTAGTCGGCTCCGCCCCGAACTTCCCGCACGGCATCATCGACGACATCGCCTCCCTCTCCAAACTCGCCCTGAAAAAACGCATCCCCCTCCACGTCGACTGCTGCCTGGGCTCTTTCCTCGTCCCCTTCCTCGACAAAGCCGGCTTCGAGACCGCCCCCTTCGACTTCCGCCTCAAGGGCGTCACCTCCATCTCCTGCGACACCCACAAGTACGGCTTCGCGCCCAAGGGGAACAGCACCGTGCTCTACCGCACCCAGGCGCTACGCTCCTATCAGTACTTCGTCGATCCCTCCTGGTCGGGCGGGGTGTACGCCTCCCCCGGCATGGCCGGGTCCCGGCCCGGTGCGCTTATCGCAGCCTGCTGGGCGAGTCTGATGTCAGTCGGCGAGGCAGGCTACCTCGCCTCGTGCACGCAGATCGTGGGCACGACCAAGAAACTGCTCTCGCACATCCGCTCTCACCCGACCCTCTCCTCGGAACTGGAAGTCCTGGGGAACCCGCTCGTAAGCGTCCTCGCCTTCCGCACCAAGACGCTCAACGTCTATGACATTGCCGACGGCATGTCGGCTAGGGGGTGGCACTTGAATGCCCTGCAGTCCCCTCCCGCGATACACGTCGCCGTCACCCTGCCCGTGGCTAAGGTGTGGGAGAGGCTGGCGGCGGATTTGGAGAGTGTAGTGGAGGAGGAGAAAGAGAAGGAGCGGGTGAGGCTGGTTGAGGGGAAGAAGGCGGGTAAGGCCGGGGCTGAGGGGGATGCCGCGGCGCTGTATGGTGTTGCGGGGAGTCTGCCGAATAAGAGTGTTGTTGTCGATTTGGCGAGGGGGTTTTTGGATTTGATGTATAAGGCTTGATTTTTGTGTCTATTTGATGGGTTTGGGTTTGGGTTGGAAGGGAGTGGGTGGGTGGTTGTGTTGCGTTTGGCATAGGTAGCATGGGATGAATAGCATGGGTTCATTTGATGTGTGTACGCATAAGTGATGTGCATCCGTGTATGGTGGTTGACAATTCAGCTGCTTACTACAGGAGTAATTAACACCATGCGATGTGTATTCGACGAAGTGATACGAATGGCCATTTCACATTGTATAATGTGTCCATGGTCTGCCTGTCTTCCATTATCTCACATATCAACTCCTTGATCTGTTACCCTCCCATTTTGCACAATCCAACTCCAACAGAGCCAGTGATATCGTGGTTTGTCTACAGCCAAGTAGCAGTAGCAAAGTGACAATAGCCTACCCCTTGATCCTAATTGCCTTGACAGATCCTCCCGAGTCCCCGCCCATCCCATGCCTGTGAAAGGCGTCAATCCCCCCAATGCAAGATATTGTGGTTTACTTTTGTGTACATCCCAATGTGCGTGTGTGTAAATGTGGGTATGTGGGTATGTCTATGATCCCAGCAAAGGTGAACAATATGAACCCCCTGGAGGAGATGGTAGGTTGGATGGGGCCAGAGATGCTGAAAGATAAAGTAGCCAAAAGTCTCCCTCCAACCCATCAGAGCATAGAACGATAACCGTGGTCAGCTCGGTTGCTTCCTACAGCTCACTGTCGCTCCCCCGGGCGGGGTAATGCGGCCGCTTGTCCTGCTCGGCAGAGGCTTGCGACGGCGCGGGGTTCAAGACGGCCTCGGCGTCGCCGACCTGCTTTCGCTCCGAGACCTCGAGCGGGACCGGGTTCTTGAGGCGCTTGCGCATCAGATATCGCATCGGCAGCGTCAATCCTCGGGGTGACGTACCCGTACCCCTCATGACTGCTGATTGCTATTGGAGAGGTTCTGACGAGCTAGACAGGCGGTTGAGGTGCAGGTAGACGTCTGTTCCGTAGCTGTGGAATAGTATGTTAGAACGGACTGAAGAGACATGATCGAAAAAGAGGACGTACCCTTCCATGCTAATCAGCTTGAGGTCGCCGCCAAAGTACCTCGCGTACAGCCGTGATATCGGCAGGCCGTAGCCGAACCCGGCCATGGGGGCCTTGAAGTCGCTCTTGTCAAAATCGGGATCGAGGTTTGGTGTCCTGTCGACCGTGGTGTACATGTACGTCCAGACGAGCGGGATAGCGCTGCGCGGAATGCCGCCGCCCTCGTCCGAAATCTTGATGGTAATGTCCTCCTTGCCCTCAGCCACAATCACCTTGGTGACGGGAAACTCCTGCTTGTCCTGGCCGTGTGTCTCGACGACGGCGCGCAGCGAGTTCTTGAGCGTCTCGAAGAGCATGTGCGACAAGTGCCCCGGCACGTACATGAAATTGAGGTTCGGGTCGCACACGAGCTGGATCTTGGGCGCCTCGAACAGGCCGTAGTGGTCCTCGCAGACAAAGCGCGCGTTCTCGATGGCCTCCTGCGCCAGGTCCCTGACGTATGTCTTGGTGCAGATGATGCCGACGTACGAGGGATCTCGGTAGTGGCTCTGGTCGGTCAGGGCAATGTGCTGGCCGATGAGCATGCGTATGCCAATCCGTGACATGTAGAAGCGGTCGAGGAAGGACTGGATGTTGTTGTCGATCTGCATCCGTTGCCGTTTGCGTTTGTACTCGAGAATGCCTTGCGCCATAGTGGTGACGACGCCGTCGTGCCGCCTCTTGATCTTATGCAACGTCTGGGCAAACTTTTGGTTGTACAGCTGCAGCTCGGGTGGCCAGTCGCCCGTGTCGTCCACCATTGCGAAATACCTCCTCGTCGCGGGAAGCCTGCCCTTGGTGAAGCCGTTGGTTGTGCCGTTCCATGAGTTGTACTGGCCCTCCTCGATGCTCGGGTTCGGTGTGGCCTCGCTGAGCCATGAGGTGCCCTTGCCTGGTATCTTGGCAGGCCTCATCAACCTCTCTCGTGTATCCTTGTCGAGGCGTGGCCTCGGCAATGTGGTGATCTCCTGGACATGGGTCAGAATGAGTCACCCAACTTGCGCGTGGGGGATGCTGTGTGCGTACCTCGAACGACTGTGCATACCAATCCGCCACCTTCTTCACTGACGGCATTTCGTTGAGCCCGTCTGGTAGGGTTTCGAGCTCTTGCACGCGGTGGGCGAGCCGTATGGGGAGTTCCTCGGCAAGGAACTGTGAGGCGCGGAACAGCGTTCCTGGGAGGCCAGCGTCAGCATCAGGGCCTGGACGTACACTGAGTCGGATAACTGAGGCGTGCTCACCAGTGGATGGCCTCTCGCCAAACTGCACCATCTGGCGCAAGCTCACGCCGGTTGCAGGGAAGCTCGCGTAGTGGCGGATGGTGTCCATCAACCGCTCGCTCTTTTTCCACGACATGTTGGCGGCTCAGGGTTCGCCAATTGGACTCCTTGGATGATGCGCCGGTCGTGTAGTGTGTCGCATGGGGGAAAGAAGCGTTCTTGTTGTGTCTGTGGCGTTGACTCGGCTCAGCGCGTTGGTGTTGTCTGCGGCGTGTCTGGCGTGGAGTCGGGACGCTGCAGCTATAAGCCGAGGCAAGCGAGCGGATCGGAGGCGCTCCAATGACGCAAGCGGAGTTCGGGGAGCTGACGGAAAGGTGATGCAGCAAGCGTATGGTGTCTAGCAATCCGTCAATTGCGTGCGGGTGCTTGCGCAGGCTTCGGCGTCAAAGATGACCGTCTTATAGAATTGGGGGAACGAGAAGCGGCAGGGCGGGGCAAGGAAAATATGGCCAGGTACTTGAGGAGTTGGGGTTCGCGATGCGTCAGATGCTCCCGTGTGCTTTTTCCGGGGCGTGCCGCTCAAGCTCGGAGCACAGAGTTGGCTGCGGGTGACTCGGCGGCCCCACCTTCGCCTCGCTAGCTGCATGTGCTCAAGCCAAACTGCGTAAGGTTTTACCCCACAGCGGCTAGCACTGCACATGAACCAACCAGCGGGGCATGTCTCTTGGTTAAGGTTGATCACGAAAGGTTTGGGTGAGACCGTGAGAGCTTTATGACCATTTTTTGAGATTGGCTTTGGCCGCCCGCGGTCGTGACTAACAGAGTCACATAATCCAGCTCATCTCGCCGATTGAGCTTCATCAGCGCCAAATCGCTTACAACTTTGTCACCTGCGTCGATCGTGTACCACGGCTGCCTATCAAACGGGATAGCCAATTCGTACTGTGTAAACATTAAAAGTCTCCCGTGCCTGTTCTGGGCAAGGCTTATCTCTTATGCTCCGGATATCCTTGGGCAGCGTAAGCTTCTGGTTCCTGTTTGACCTGACGTCATCCTCTCTTGGCAATATAGTTTGATTTTCCGAAACAGTGATTCTCTGGCCAGCTTCGTCTGTTCCATTGCAGTGGGCGTTCGTGGGAGAATCGTCAACAAGGCAAGCATCTTAAGTCACGGAGCTACCGGTACCCCGGATTTCCTGCATGTGCCAGTACACTACACAGTGCGGAAGTTGCCGATGCTCAACTCCCGGACTGCTCGGTCCAGGCCCGGCTCGGCCGTCGGACGGGCGGAAAACCTCGGATCCAGCCCGGGCAGCCTTCTGAGTGGCCATACCGGTACACCGAGCCACACCGAGCCACACCGAGGTCAGCATCCATCCTCAACAAGTGGCTTGGCTCTTTTGGTGAGTGGGTGCAAAGACCTGCAGATAACGCCGGATAGGGTCTTGGTGGGGACCCTGAGGGACCTAAATCCCCTACCGCTCGGCTTAGAACCAAAAACACCAAGTTCATCAAGGTTCCAGACCAGAAGACACAGAACTAAAAATGAGAATGTCAGGAAGCAGCGACAGCAAAAGAAAAGGAAAGGCTGGGGAAGCCTTAAACCAAAACTGGGCAAGAGCGGTGGAACTTTTGCAACAAATGATTGGCTCTCGTCTCACGCATTGTTCAACATCGCTTCATTCACCGGACAACACAGCATGTGGGGCGTCCCGAAACACCAGAGAATCATCACCCAAATCTTCAACATGCGCACTTCGATCCAGTGATAATGAAGGGTTTTAATGTGTAGAAAGGAGAGGATCTCAAACAGACCAACATGAATGCGATGGTATGAACAGCTGTCACTCACTACGACTAAAATTTCACAACCGACTCAGCTCACCTCACCTCACCTCGCCTCTCTCACCGCATCATCGCGAAACATCACCTCAAAATGGACCCCGACGAAGGCGGGACTGGCTCGGGCGAGGACTGGGAAATCACATTCTCTCCCTCAATTTCTTCATTATCGTCGTTCGCGCCAGAGGATTACTCGCTTCCGCTCCAACAGCACCTTCCGGAACCAATAATAGCACAGCCAAAGCAGAGCCGTCGTCCATCACCACGACCACAATCGACCTCCCCGCAACGACAACATTCCCAAACTCACAACCATGAATCTTCGTCCCGACAACAAAACCAACACCACTACGACCAAACACCCCGAAAACAACGCACACCACCCCTCAAGCACCCACACCAATCCCACCTCTCAGCCTCAACCCTCGCAACACTACGAAACCCCCCGATCTCAATCCCCATTCCAAACTTACACACTCCACCACCGACCTCGCCCCGCCGCAAACCAGGCATCCTCCTCAACCGCTCCTCCTCTTCGCCATCTACCTCATCAGCAGCCATCAACATCCCAGGCCGCGGTGGACAAACGGAGCAAACCGACCCCAGCAACGTGCGGAACTCCGCCTCGCCCTCCCCAACAAACCTAACTACCGCCAGCATCGCCAGCGCCACCGCTGCCGCCGCCGCCGGCGGTAGAAGCATCAGCAGAAGCAGCACCCGCGCAAGCACCAGCACCAGCACTCGCGCAGGCAGCAGACTGGGCCTGCACACGGGCATCGGGACGGGGGTGGGTGTTGGGTTGGGCGCGGGCTTACCTGTGGTTTCGCCTTTGGCGCGGTCGTTGCCTGCGTCGTTTTTTCAGAAGGCTTTTTCTTCCTCGTCGCGAGGGCAAATTAGTGGTGATGGGGAGCGGGCGGGGAGTGGGAATGGGAATGGGGTTGGGCAAGTGGAAAAAGAGAGTACCGCTACTGAGGGGGAAGGGATGGAAGAGGGGCATGTGGTGAGGGAGGGGTTGAGGCAGCGTTGGAGTTGGGGTGGTGTTGATGCTGCGCGTGGGCGGGGAGGGGAGGAGTTGGAAGGAGGTGAGAGTGAGAGTTGGGGTGAGATGGGGGGAGGGAGGGATGGCTTTGGCGGTGGCCGAGGGACATCTCGAAGCTCAAATTGGGGTGTTGCTGCTGCTGAGGAGGCGGTGGGCAATGCTCTCCATGATGAGCGCGACGATGCCGATGATGAGGGCGACGGCTCGCGTACCCATGTGGAAGAGGGCTCCAACGGGTGTAAGGAGATGGAGCGTTCTCAAGGGTATGAGGCTGCGCACGGGCTCGAGGATACCCAACACGACGAAGGCTCTCAGGGCCGTGCGAGCGGACAAAGCGTGCACCACGGGGAAGAGAATATCCGCGAATCTAAGAGCCGCCAGGGTTATGAGAGCAGCACCCGAAGCAGCGGCGATGATGCGGGTGAAAGAGGGGGCGAGGAAGAGGCAGCCCGTGTCCACGTCGAGGGACGGCCAGACAGCGGCGAATGGCCACTGCGTGGGAGCCCACTGGTGCAAGATGTAGAGGAGGACGAAGGAGACACCCTCCCGCCGGGCCGAGTCATGCTTATGGAGCGGCTCTGCGATCTGGTGCAGAGGTTATCCTCGGTGAGGGTGGGCGGCGGAATGGAGACGGACGTCATCGAGGTCCTGAATGCCAAGGTCGACGAGATGGAGGAGCTCCTGGTGCTGGCGGAGGAGACGGCTGAGGCTGAGGCCACGGCAGAAGTGGAGGGGCCTGCTGAAGGTGAAAGAAAGGCAGAAGTGGAGGCGGATGCCGAAGCTGAGGAACAAGCGGAAGCTGAGGCCGAGGCGGAAGCAGAAGCACCATCAGAAGCCGAACCACAGCAAGCCGAAGCCGGGTCGGAAGAAAAAGCAGCATCAACAGCAGAACCGCAACAAGCCGAAGCCGAAGCCGATCAGAAAGGCGAAGAACCAAGGACAGAAGAGGAGGCAGCGACACAAGAAGAACAGGTCAGGTCTGGGTCCGAGGAGGGCAGCAACCTGACCAGTGGGAGATCGTCCGCCCTTCCCCAAGTTCCCCTACTCCAAGTCGACGACCAATACATCCGCGACCTCGCCAGCCCCCTCCCGTGGCTCACCTCGAGCTTCAAGTTCTCCGAGCTGCTGATATCCCCCAACCCCTCGCACCCCGAACTCGCGCAGGCCACCAACGAGGCCCTTGAGGCAGCCAAGCGGGCCGCCCAAGCCCAAGCTGAGATGGCCGAGCGGGTGGCGATGGAGGCAGAAAAGCTCAACCTCGAGCTCGCGCAAGTAGTCAAAAAACTGCAAGCCCGACAGGAGGAATCCGACGTAAGTTTTCCGTTACCCCTTTCTTTTGACAGTTAGGTCCTAACAGAACCAGCACCTCCACGCCCTCCTAATCGACCGCGCCGAATCCGCCGCCACCCGCATCCTCGACCTGGAAAAAGAAATCTGCGACCTCGAAGACGACATACTCGCCAACGAATCCGAGCTCCGGCACCTGCGGCTGACGATCCGCGCCGTTGAGACGCTGTGCCACGAGCTGGTGCACCCCGATGCAGCCGACCCAGAGCTGTTCCGCAGCATTGAGAACTGGAAGGCTGACTGGGTGCTTGTGAGGGATAGGATGTTGGAGCGGAAGAAGGACCGGAAAGAGCGCAGGTTGAGGTTGCATCGTGCGGGGTGTGTTATTAGTTCGCTGGAGAAGAGGGAGGAAGAGGAGACGTTGACGAGTCTGGGGGGGTTGTCGATGTCTGTTTCGTTGTTGGGGTTGGGTGGTGGGAGGAGTCCGAGGAAAGCGTATTGAGTGAGTGGGAGCACTAAGTATGGCATGCATGTTTGGACGGATTTGAGCTAGTGGCGGTTGGGTTGGGGTTGGTGGCTGGTGGTCTGCATTTTTCGGTGTCGGTTGCATCATCTCTCGCTTTGATGATACCCAGTACGACTGGTATGGCTGCATGGCAGGCAATGGAGTTACGAAAGCACAGAGTGTAATGGCGGTTTGAGCGGGTTGTATTGTACAAACTTGGCGGCACAATCATTCAAGTCACATAGGTAAATGCGATAGATTTAGTCGGGCAATGGCATCATGGCATTAGAGCATGACCCCAAGGGGCCCGGTGACGGGTATCCAACTCTATTTTGATGAGACAACAGACGACAACCGAGATATACAAAGATCGTCTCGGCACCATAACATGACCCTCTATACCTCATCGAGCCATAACAACTAAAAAAGGGGAACAACCAAGGAGAACCCTCTCCCGCAGCCTACGCCCTCGCACTCCCATCCCTCTCCCCCACCGTATCCCTCACCACCTCCTTCTCCCTCGTATACCCCTCCACCTCTTCCTCATTCGGCAGCACAGGCTTCTCCACGCTCTGCCTAAACACATACCTCCTCCAGAAATACACCGCCTGCTTCACCCCGTACGCGGCCTGCCTCCTCAGCGGGACATCAAACACCCCATCCAGTTCCTCAAGCGTCTTCTCTTTCGTTTCAGGCACAAACAACAACACCAAAAAGAAGCCAATGATATTCCACCCGGCGTACCACCCAAACGCGCCCTGCGGTTTGAACGCGGTCAACATACTCGGCCAGGTGACAGCCAGTATAAAATTAAAGAACCAGGTCGTCGCCGTGGCAAGCGACATGCCAATGGGGCGGATATACAGCGGATATGCCTCGGCCGAGTAGGTAAACGGCACGGGCCCTTCGCCGGGGGAGTAGACCATGCCGAACAGGTAGATACCCAGGGCGATGCAGGCGATGTGTGCTGGCGAGGAGGACGGGATCCAGAAGCTGAAGCCGGTGAAGAACATGAAGAGGGACATGAGCGGGAAGGTGGTCAGGAGCAGGTTGCGTCGGCCGAAGGTGTCGATTGTGTAGAAGGCGGGGAGGGCGAACAGCCAGTTGATAACGCCGAAGCCGAGGGAGGCTGCTAACGCCGAGATTTCGCTGTATCCGGCCTCGATGAACGTCTGTGAGCTGAAGTAAGCAATAATATTGACTCCACACATCTGTTGCATCAGCATGACGATCTCGCTGGCGACGGCGGCGTTGCGGTTGCGGCGGACGGTGAAGAGCTCCTTGAGGCGGTTGCCGGTGCCAATGTGCATGGCCTGCTTCTCGGCCTGGAGGAGGGTGTGGGTGTAAAACAGGTCGCGGGCCGCCTGGACTTTTTCGAAGCGCAGCTTGCAGACCGAAGCAAAAGCGTCGCGGTGGCGGTCCTTCGTGAGGTACCAGCGGGGCGACTCGGGGCAGATGTAGGCGAGGAGGCAGACGATCACGGCGGGCAGCATGGCCGAGCCCATCATCAGGCGCCAGTTGAGGCCCAGCTCAATGCCGCGGTCGGGGACGAAGTAGAAAGCGAGGTCGGCGACGTAGCCGATCATGATGCCGAAGGCGGTCCACATTTGCCATTGCTGTTGGGGAGGTTGGTATTGAGCTTCTTGGTAAGGGGGTGAGTTACGCTTACCATGACGAGCGCACCTCGGAGTTTAGGCGGCGAGCACTCGGCGGCAAAAATGGGCGTGGTGGCCGACTTGGGACCAATGCCAAAGCCGAGGAAGAAGCGGGCGATGAACATGTGGTACCAGGTGTTGGTAAACGCCTGCCAGAAACAGGCCAGTGCGGATATCAGACACGAGATGAAGATGGTGCCGCGCCTGCCAAAGACGCGGTTCATGGGGTCGGTGAGCCAGCAGCCGATGAGGGCGCAGCAGAGGTAGGGGGCGCCGTTGCAGAGACCGACGATCCATGTGTCGTGCTCGCTGTCGGAGTCGATGCCGAAGGCCCGCTTGTAGAAGATTTGAGCGCCATTGACGACAGTCTCGTCCATGCCCTGGACGGCGGCACAGAGAGAGCAGACTGGGAAGGGTGTTAACTGATGTAGGACTTGGCGACTTGGGAAGGCGAGTTGAACTTACTGATAATCACCCAGTACAGCATACTGGGGTTGGACCACTTATGGGTCCTCTCTCTCTCCAGGACCTCCCGCTCACGCTCGTTGAGCTCCGGGATGGTGTCGTAGCTGGTGTGGTCCCCGGCAATCATGGCGCCAATACGAAAGGCGCGCATGTCCTCTTCGCTGGTCAAGCCTGCCAACCGGGCGTAGTCTTCCCCCATAGCCACAAGACGTTCACGGCTCAGGCCGGCCAAGGGGTTGGCAAGCCGCTGCGAGGCCTCGAACCGCTCTTTGGCAGCCTCGTCCGACGAGACAGAGTGGTGGCCGTTGTTGTAGCCATGGCCACGGTGCTCTTGACTATTCGGCAAGTCATGGTGCTCGAATTCAGCCCCTGAGCCGGGCGAGCTGGAGCGGTCGAGTTTCTTTTCGGATGCCATGACGCATGAAGGTCAACCCTGGAAGTGAGGTAAGGTATGTGGTGGCATCAACGAAGGCGGTCTTGAGGTCAACAGAGCAAGAGGGAGAGAGAACAGGCAGGATCAACACTGAGGCTCAGGGTGTGTCACGATTATATGCTTTTGGTGACTCGGCCTTTGGGCCCCCCTGCTTCCAGGTTGTCTTTCAAATGACCTGATGTGTGCAGGGTTGAGCCAGTCTACTCATGGTCGAAGGTGAGCCTCATCCTCCCCGGCGCGCGACTGTGGGACTCGGTCTCAAGACTTGCCCGAGACGGGATGCATCCACCGACGTCATATTCCACCTTCCGAGGGTCTGTTCGGACGGCCTTATAAGGGCCCGGGGACCAGATGGAGCAGCTGTGTTGCGTTCTCGGATAAGCCGGCGGTCAGTGAGCGGCAACTTGCCTCTGTGGGATTTGGGATCGGCGCTGCGTGCAGGCAGATGACCGCCCTCGAGCCGCCCTGGAGCCGCATGACGTCGATAGGCTGTTGGTGGTTTCAAGCTGGAGCGGTACCCGAAACTCCACGTCAATTCAAGCTTTGTAGCGGGGTGCCGGAGTGCCGAGACGTTGTGTGGGGGTATGGGCTGGAGTAAGTGGGGGCTGTAAGTGGGGGTCATGACTTTTCCACCTGATCCTGCAGAATTCCAACCGTAAGGTAGAAAACCGTTCATCAGCTCCTTCCGCACAATCCTGCGCTTGATGTCTCCGAGTCAACTAAAGTGAACTTTGTTCAGTAGCAGGAAGTCACCGATTCCTCGGACTGCAAATTTGTCCCTTTGTTCTGTCAGAGGAAAACCTGCAGGCTACACGACAAAATCGAGGGAAGTGGAAAGAACATAAAACCGATTGCTAAACCTTCTTTCTTCTCCCTCACTTCTGGCATCCTTGGTTCCTTTTCTTTGCTCCTGAATATGCCCAGAATCATTGTCGTCGCTTGTTTAACCGATGACCGACCCCAACTCAAAGTCTGCGGCATGGATGACAAGGCCCGAAGGACATTCACTGTCAGATTTCGACACGCCCTAATACACCAACATCAAGAACCACCTTGGGTTATTTGATCGAGACATTATCATGGACAGACAATTTTTGGTTTTCACCAGTTACCTCCCAGCAAGGAACTCACCCCAGGTCTGACTCCGCTCGTCCCTCGCATCCCTCACCACGACCGGCCTCCGCATCGCAGTGCTGCTCCTCCGATCCGAGTAGTACCCAGCAACCGACGCCGACCGCTTTTCTCTCGGCCTTTCGCGCCGGCTATTCATCTCCCTCTCACGCCCTCTGGCTCTGGCCTCTCTCTCCCTGTCCCTATCTCTTTCTCTCTCCCGCTCCCGCTCCCTTTCCCTCTCTTTATCCCTCTCCCTACTATCCCGCCTCCTGTCTCTTTCTCTTTCTCTTTCCCTCTCCCGCTCCCTATTCCGCGACGACACAGCTGTATCCGACGTCGACCGTGGAAGATACGCCCCCGGCCACGTATACCCTCTCTCCCTCTCCGAGGGTCTCACGCCACCACTACCACCTCCACTGCTGTTACTGACCATTACGCCCGCCGACAAGTGCCGGTGGCTAGCAAGAGGAGGAGGGGAAGACGGTGATCTTCTTGAGCTCGAGCTCGAGTTGGACCGCGACGGGGGCGGCGGTGGCGGTGGCAGGCGGGACGAAGAAGAAGGAGAAGGAAGGGGGTTGCACCGCGCCTCTGCATTATTCTTCTCGCCGTGGTATATGCGCGTGTGGCCTCCGCCCTCGCGGCCGCTGCGTTCCCTGTCTCTCTCACGGTCGCGGTCACGATCGCGGTCGGTGCGACGGCGGTGGTCGGAGTCGTCGCCTGCCTGAGAGGAAGGTGGCGAAGGGAGATTCGCGGGGCGGTAGCGGGATCGGGGGCTGGGTGGGCGCGACGACGTCGACGGGCGTCGTTCGGCGTCGTGGAGTGATGCAGCGGCAGATGGTGCTGGCTTATTACTGCTTGAGGTGGGGGACTGGAGATGCGCCTTCAGGGCGTCGTCAAAGAGCAGTCGGGACTGCCGGTCGGCTTTCTCAGGGAGCAGACGGCGCGAGATTTGCTTGGGGAGGCGCTCCGACTTGCCGTCAAGAAGGCTGTCTGCGTTGATGGGCATGGCTGCGACCACCTTGGCGAGCCGCTGCGCTTCCTCGTTGGGGTATGCTCGCATGGCGAGTGTCATCCACCCGACCCAGCCCGAGAGAGTCAGACCTGGCACCGTGGGCAAGGCTTGCGGCTCTGCGGGCACCAGGTAGTACTCGCACGCCAGCTGCTGGTAGAGCTCGGCCAGCCTGGTGGAAGATGGCCCCTGGCGGCTGCGGAAGATGTCTGCTAACCGTCAGCATGTCACCCGACGCAGTTGATTGGGCAAGAGCGGACACACCTGTGAAGGGGAAGGCCTCCAACTCGAGCTTATGAAGCGAGTAGAATGCGACCATCTTGCCCGGTGTGATCACCAACGTCTTTTGGGGCAGAAACTCGTCCATCTAGAACAGTTAGTACACGTTTCCTTCAGTGGTCAAGGAGGCTTACCAGATAGTTGCCGATCCCCCTGAGCACCTGATCCCATCGTTTTGTTGGAAGACCGTTCTGGTCGAAGAGGACGCCCCATTTAGCGTCTAGGGGGCTGAGGTCCCTTGGAGAGCCTGGGCCAACACCATGGGGGGTCGGTGGTGGTGTTGTATTGCCCCATTGGACACCAGGTTGTGGTTTAGGGAGCATCTCCGGCGAGTTCGCCGTCTTCTCTGGGGAGAAGGCGCGTTGAGGAGGCGTAAGCGGCGGCGGCTGGTGTCTGGGAGCCGACATATTGGGCACTGTCGGTCCAGCGGCCTGTTGCGTCAAACCTCTGCCGTCGTTCGCTCCAGGGCTCGTGGGGCTCTGAATCTGCCCTACTACAAGGAGGTTAGCCCAGCACCGGAAGATAATGAGGCACAGGAGGCTTCATACACTCCTCCTTGATCATCTTTCGGATTTCGGTAAGGACGTCAAGGGAGTTGGCCGGCCCAGGGGAGTTAGGGGGTCCACGGAATCCCGGACCTGCTTGGACTTGGGCATTCGCGGGAGCAATCCCGGGCTGCTTCGGCGTTCCGACACTGGGCGTGGCGATCTCTGGCTCATCGTCCGTCTCCCGTTCAGACTCGTCATACGACTCGTCCTCAAAGCAAGTCCCGTCGCTCATGTCTTCATCGTCCGCATCGTGGACTGTCGGGTGCGGAGATGGCGGGAAGGGGAGAGGGACCCCTTTCAAGGGGAAGGCCGAAGGAGGAGGAGGCGGAGGCGGCGGAGCATGCCATCCGGCCCAGTTCGGTGCTTGCGAGGCCATTCCGGATATTCAAGGGGGCAAATGTCAACAGCGGTGATTGAATCAGAACCGAAGTGAGGGACACGCAGCAAACACGGGTTATCTGACATCGACACCCGGCCTGGTGGAGAAGAAGAGGGAGAGCGGGCAAGTTGCCGGGCCGCTTCCAGATATAACATCCATCCCTCACCAACTTGAGCCTCAGTCTCACCCGACAAGGCGGGTCTCATTTTGGGCAACCTCGACGCCTGGGCGAACCACACCAGAAGATCGTCGCTGTCCGCCTCGTCCCATCTCCAACTATGGTCAGACCAAGACGGCCGGAAGAGGGAGACCAGCTAACAAGTATTTCGGTCACTCGCTCAGACTTTCCAACTCCAAACCTGCCGGGAAGCCTGCTCGTACGTCCCCGGCGTCACACACAAGCAGGCAACCCAAACGCATCGGAACCCGCACCCGACGTACCAAAAGCCGCAAGCCTCGGCGGACAACACAATGCGGTACCCAGCAAACATTCGATCAACTCGACGATGATACCTCCCCCTCGAATCGGGAATGCAGAAACCATGTGTTTCTCGTGCTGTGTCCGCCAGCAAAACGGGGCGGAAGTGGCACACCCCCTTTTCCGGCCCGAGGCTGGGCACACGGCACACTCGCACCGCAGCCGGGCAACGGGACCGAACGCCCAGTCAACACCACACACACACCACATCTCCCGATTACAGTTTGACCATTTTAGAGCACCGAGCCTTTTTGCTGGTTTGCCCGCGTCATGCATTCGTAGAGCAAAGATGCCCGCGGAATCGGGCGCTGCTGATCTTCAACGTCAACGCGTCAGCAGCACAGCCAAAGCCCAAGCACACCAGGCTACTAGTAGCTAGTAGATTGGGACACGTGCTGTGCTTCAACTCAGCTCCCCACATACGATGAGACCCATAGCCGGCGACAGTCAAGATCTCCCTCCGGCTCACTTACACCGAGGTCAGACGCAACATCAACCTTGCCCGAGAACGAGTTTCCTACAGAGACAAGTGAGCTGATATCGCGCCATTAAGGAAGCGACTGGGGCAAACCAGACCGGACAGTCCCGGAGTATCGACACGGAGACTGGTCCCATCATCACTGCCGAAGAAACAATTCCATCGATTAATCCAAACCAGCAACATCATGATCACACCACGCGCCCATCGCGAGAACATTCAACCGTACATTCCACTTCCACCTTCCACTGCTTCCATATCACCCCAACAAAACAAGGCAGGGTCTCACAAGCAAAGGCAACCCGGACGATCCCGCACCCAACAGCCATGATGTGCAGCGCCCGACCCGTACTACCGACATCACAGCCCACATCACACACCACACCACACCACATCCCATACTATCCCATATGGTATCACAGATTCTCCCTCCCTCCCGCCCGATAGCCCGACCGCCCGGCGACCGCTCGGCTAGCCGCATGGGACGCCTCGACGGACGGCAACCCACCCCTTACCCGTCCGTCCTTGGAACCCACCCGATTCGTCCCGTCCAAACCCCCTTCCCTTCTTTACGCCCGCAACCTTTGTTGCCGACTTCCCGGAGGGGTATGACAAGGACATGAACAAGAACAAGAACAAGAACAAGAACAAGAACAAGAACAAGACCAGGCAGCCGGTCACCACCCACTCACTTACAGAGGGGGGGAGTACTGGTGTAGTAGAAGGAGGGCGATAGTGTGTTGCCGTGCCCTGCTCTGCCCTGTTCCCAGGTTGTCTGTCGAGGTTTGTGTGTCCCGGGATGCCTCGTTTTGCCCACGCCCAACTACTTAAGTACCCACGCCCAACTAGTTCCCAGCAGGTCTGCCCCGAGACCATTCGGGCTCGGTGAGGCTGCATGACCATGGTGAAGGATAGGAAGATACCTTGACCCGAGGCGCTAATGTTCCATCCCGTCATCCCCGGGCAACCCGTGGAATCATGCGTCGTGGTGTCACTGGTTCCCAAGAACAAGAACATCGGTAAGCTCGCTGCCATTCCGAGCTGTCCGAGGTGGAGACACACATAATAAACCGGATATTCCTAGATCATCAATTTTTTTTCTTTCATTTTTGTTATTTTGTGCTAGCTATTATCCCCCGCATCTATGAAGGAGATCAAATCTTTCGAGGGAAATGGGACAGCCCTCCCTTCGCACCATGTCTCTGGTATGAACTGCCATCCACCGTCTAGATACCAGTTATGTTACCCTCTTCCTCCGAAATGACGTCTCCGGTATGTTTAGGATGCAGAAACCCATCGTGTATCAGCTCTTGTGCAACTCGAGGAAGTGAAAGAGAAAAGAAAAGAAGAAGAAAAGCATCGCGAAGTCCAAGAAAACGAATGATCTCGGACGCGCAACTCCATGCCAACGCATGGAAGATGGCGGCATAACCGTGGGAACGTGCCGCAAGAGACAGGAACTGGGCCTCGTTCAGTGCCAGGTAATACCGTCATCCGAGTCGAGGTCAAGGCCGTCGTCGGAGCCATCGCCGTCGGCAACCGGGATGTCGTACTTGAGGTAGTCGGGGATCTGGGGCGGCTGCTTACGAGTGGGCTGGTTCAATGTCAACACCTAGGCTATCACGCTTCTAGTAAGCAGCAGAAAACACTCACCACCTTGGCCCAGCCCTTCCTGCCCTTCTCCTCAGGCTCGCGGCGCGTCACAGTCGTGGCGCTGGTGTTGCCCGACGCCACCGTCGGGGTCTTGGTCATGCGGGCGTACTCGCCGTTGGGGCCCCAGGCGTTGAACGAGACAGGCTGGCGGCCGTTTCCGGTTCCGCGCGCGGGGGCCGTGGAGACACTGCCTGAGACCGAGGTGGCATCGACCGAGGTGGTAGTCAGAGACGACGGCGCAATAGAGTCAGCAAACTCGGGAATGAGCCAGTGCGGCGCGCGGGCCGGGAGGTATCGCAGATGAGGAGGGATGAAGCGCTCCAGTAGTCTCGAGTCCGTGGCCTGGGGCATTCTGTACGGGGGAAACTCGTCATCATCGTCTTCGTCCTCTTCACCGGGGACGCTCTGGCGGCTGGCCGACTGGTTTTCGGAAATGGACAGCGTCGACATCATGTCTGAGGTGCGGCCATCGTCCTCGGTGGCGAACGATGACTGAAGAATCGGTTAGCTGTGGTCGTCCAGATCAAGATGAAATTGGAGCTGTATTACCTCGGCGTCATTGAAGCTGGGCAAGGCCTGCTCAAAGATGATGTCGTCTCTCAGATGAGCCGGATGAGGCAGCCTGGGAGCGAGCTCGTCCACCGAGAGCTGGGAGCCGGGGGGCGGCAGAGCCTCGCCGATCTCGGTCTTGGTCTGCCAGTCCTTGCAGTCGACGCACCACTGTTCGGTAAACAGAATGTGAGTGATGTAAAAACAAAACCGATGCGCAGTCGGATTCCGCAGACTCACGTTCTGGTTTTTGCGCCTGGTGCTCTTGCTAAAGAATCGCAGTTCCCTGTACCGATTGCAAGGTCCCTCGCACTTCAGCTCGAGGCCATGCTTGCCCGTGTGCTCCAGGCAGCGAATGCCCGTCTTCGCCGCGGTGGCTCTGCCCATGCGGACCTGCTGCTCGTACTTGTCCAACTGGCGCTGGGAGAACTGGTCGCGGGTCTTCCACTCGCCGTTCTCGCAGCGCAGTCGCGTGGCTCGCGTCACCATCGTGCGATTCTGTTGACTGGCTTGCAGGATTGCTCGTCAGAGAGGTAATTCGATTGCGTTTATTCTGGGTCGGTCTGGCGCGGTGGTAAGGGTGATAGAAGGAAGCAGGAGCGGGAGAATGATGCGGTTTCTGGAGAATTGTGATGGGTTATTAGGCGGAGGTTTCTGGCCGAGGTGGCCGCCACCGATGAGATTTATGGAACTTGCTGGCGGTTTGAGGGAAGGAGATGAAAGGAAACGGAGTTCAAATGAAAAAAGAAGGCGATGCAGCTTTCCGGTCGGGTGCATGAACCTCAGCGCAATCTGAGGTGCCTGCTTGTGGGAAAGAGCAATCCCTGATGTCCAGGGGAAAAGGCAGCTGGTGACTCGGAATGAACGAGGGGGAGAGGAATAGTAAACATGAGGAAAACTTCGCTCTGGGACGCCATCTCGGCGCTGGGCAGTGGAAGGGAAAAATAAGGTAATTGAGGGACATTGGAAGTGTGAGGTGCGACTTACGCCTGTTGGTACCAAGAGCTGTGCCTAACCAACCCGATGATCAGTAGAAGTGATTGCCTTGGGCTGACGTCCTGGATTGTTATCGATGCTAAATGAAGCTTAAGGTAGCGCTCAAGTTCACAGCTTGCGTCAGAGGTGTGAGTGAGAATGCCGAGCGAGTGAAGTAGAAGGTGGGAGGAGCGAAGAGGCAGAAGTTACGGAAGGTGCGCCAGGTCAGTGCACTTCAAAGGTTGGCAGGCACCTGTCAAGCTTTCCGAGAAACCGCTATGGATGCCGCAGCTCGAAATATCACAGCCAATGTGGCGTTTGCTCGCACTTCGCTGCTGTGGATCAATGCTCTGGTGAAGGAGGTGAGGAGAGAAATGGCTGAAGGGGAGGAAGGACCGGAAGGGTGCAGATTACTTGTAAAGGCTTTGTTGAAGAAGAAGGAATTGAAAAGTATCAGTATCAGTCAGTCTATCGTGACTGACGTGATGCCCGAGTGTTCGGTTGTACACAATGCCCGTGGCAGTTCAGATAAGCATCCGTGCAACAGCCGTTGTCAAAAACAACTGGAATCCCCAACGTGCCACTGCAAAACATCATAATATTTTCAAAATCCTTTATCTCCTTGCGCTATTCCATAATGCTACTTGAGTGTTTGATACGTTGGTGCCTTGTGCTATTGCTTCCTGTATGAAAGCCAGACCACATTTACCCCATGAAGCTCGAGTCTTGCCTGAGAAGCATCGAGACCCAGCAGCGGCCTTGTCATGGGAATGTGTGAACCATCCTGGATGTACATTCTCTTGATCTGTTGCATAATATAAACAAAAGGCTCGAGACCATTCAAATCAAACGAGCTGGATGACCTTTCGTTGAAGCATGCGTAAGGTAAGGTAAGTTAGAAAGAATTACATTTGGGCTACTATAAGGAGACTCTCCCCACCCGAGCCTCGAGCGAGTCGTGTAAGTCAGTGCCTACTGAAGAAGCTGGTGAGGAATGGGGTGTATTGAACTGATCTGGCCGACGAAGTGCTGGTTGTGTGGGTTGTAAGAATGATGGAGGATGCAGCCCAGTGGGTGCCAGAGAAGTGCTCAAATAGCAGGCCGCCCAACGCTACTGCCAACACTACCTTAGCTATATTACTTTATTGAGCAACTTTGCCCAAGTTGCTGGTTCTCGGCAAGTCGATGTGAACTAGTTGAACCAGTCAGAACAGGCTGGCTGATGAGAACGGAATGAAGACTCGGAGCACCCTCTGTATCACATCTCTCAACAAGCAGCTAGCGCCCTAAGACTGCCCAACCTCTAACTTCCAACGAAATTTACAGACACCAACTTAAGCAGTCAAGCAACACATCCTGCACGCCTTCGGCTGTTGATTCATAAGCGCACCTGACTGTCTTGCCCATCACATACGACCACAGGCGCAGGAAAATTCGGGATCCCGTCCGCTCTCCCCTCGACAAGCCTGCGACCGCCAGATCAGTAGTTGGGTCGGTGACGACCAGCGAATCCCTGGTGTTGTATGTTCTTTTGTCCTTTTGCCAGATTTGGCGTCTCGCGCTCCATCAAAAGGTCCATCACGAAGACTTGGCAGGGGTTTGATTGCAGAGGTCGAGTTCGAGCCACATGGCTCCGGCTGGCAGCAGCTGCAGGCCCGACAGGCTTCTCCACCCTTTTTGACTTCTGACCAACCGGAAGCGAGGGAATATTCGAAAGCCCCAGCCGCGTTTCCTTGACCACGTTCTCTGCCTCGCAGCGGTTTGACAGCGTCGCGTTGCATAAAACCGCATCAATAAGCCGTCCAGGAAGATCCAAAAACAACCGTTCCAGGCACGGCTGGTGACTCCCGCTCGCATAACTTCCCAAAACACAGGGACCCAAGAACTTCGACAGAAAGTTCTATTTTGTTTTCCAAAATACCACTGCGGGGGCGACGCAACTGCAACGCAAGCAATTTTTCGCTTGGGCCACCATCTCCCGAGAAAGAGCACTGATGAAATTGGGAGACCAGGACCAGGGCCGTTCCGCGTGTGCGCGCGTGTCCCCATCATTGCGATCCGCCAGAGCTCTTTTCCCGAACGCCGCCCGCCGCGGCTCTTTCTCTCATCATCAACACTTGTGAACACACGGATGGGGTTCGTTAGCTTGCTCTTTTAGCTTGTGTGGATCCCCGAGCGAGCGCGGAAGCTCCCCGGCGGCGGTGCCGGGGGCAGGGGAGGGTCCTGAACGTTTTTTAGTCAACGTTAGCTCGGGTGGCGGTCTGCAATCTCCCAGCCTCTTGGAAGTTGGAACTGGAGGTTCAAAGGTTGGAGGAGCCGTGATGAGGATGGAGCATTGGGGACGGGAATGGCTGGGAGCGGCTCGTTCCTTGCCGGTTGCTGTGGAAGGATTTGTGGGAGGATGGATACGGTACGGGAAAAAAATGTCGAAATGATGGCGGGCTGGGGATTGGTGTGAGTGATCTTCGGGATGCCGCGTGCTTCTGTTCCACCGAGCTGACGGACCGTTCCAGAGGTGAGTTCAAGGTGTCAGGCCCGGCGGAGGCTGGACGCATCAGCAGGCGAGGCTGAGCATGTGTCGCCTTGTTGATGCGGTCGGGTTCCTCTTCTGGAAGACTCGACACTCGGCAGTGTCACAGGCTCAGAGCTGAGGTGCTGTTGATGGCACCTTGCAGAGTCACGTTCGGTCGATGAGCCAGTTCTCAGGCTGTTCCCGAGGAATCCGTCCGCGTGTGGTGCACGCGCTGTTGCCGACGACCGTGGGGAATCAGACCAGTCTTGACACCGAACGAACTGTAGCCTGTACGTCAGCCGCTATCAGATCGCAGTCTGGTCAGTGTGTTTGGCAGTTAGTTAGCCTTGAAGGTTTCCAGAACTCCTCGGCCAGTCTGCACTGTGCAGGCCCTCGACGGGGTGGCGCACCAAGACCTGGAGTGAGAGAATACCGGTATGAGGTGGCCAGTGCTGACTGCTGCCGCCCGAGCTGCCGCCGTGACAGTGCCAACTCCAAGAGAGCGGATCGACCACCCAAAGCGGCAACCTTCCCCTGTCCTTACCCCCATGCGAGGCGAGAAGAAGACGTGTGAGGCCTCGTGTGATGAAGGTCCCTGCGGATTGCCCAGCAACACGCTCACCACTTGAATGGAAAATTGCACTCGTGGCCCCGCTCTCGCGTGGCCTCTCGTGGTCACTCGTGGTGCCGAAACTCTTCATTCCAACTTCATTTGCAGGATCCATTAAAACGTCCTGATGCTCCTCGTCGTCTCCCATGGCGGTCGCGTCTTGGCAGGTTGACTCTTTGGGATCGAAAACCGCCTGGCGCCCCTTTTTCGGCGGGGCACGATACGATTTTGGTAAATTGGGACGAGGCATTATTGGGGGAATTGGACCGTCGGCCGATGCCAAGTTGGGACGGTTATTACCCACCACCGCGTGTCGCTTTGCTCCGTCATGCGACGCCGTCTGGACTGTGTCGCAGGACGTTGATGGGGTCCCTTCGAGAGCGACTTCTGAAACAGCAGAGCTTTCTAACGAGTCGGTTGCTCCGTATGTATCTCTTCGCTTTGCCTCGAGGGCCCGGCTTTCTCGAGACTCGCCTGGTGAATCTTATTTCTTTTCCCCCACTCGCCGTCGCGTTCCGCTGGACGGACACGCCACCGTTATTGTTACGGAACAGATGGACAGTCGTTGGAGGAGATGTGGGGCTGGCGGGGTGTTCGTCGAATGAGCCGGCGATCGTGCCTTTTGACGCGAAAACAGCCACTGACAGCTCTGCTGGTGTCGTGAACAACAACAGGCGATGCTGTCAATTCCCCCATCTCTCTGGACGAATCTGCATGCTCGCGAGCTGCGTGCTGTCTCCTGCCACGGTTGCCATTGGCGCATTCTCTGTGAATTTTGCCAGTTTCCCCTCAAAAACCGCGGGTGTCGCATATTTTGCAGCCAATAACACAGGCAGTGGATGAAGCTACTACAGCAGCCAAACACTCATCACCTCTAGTTGCTATGAAGAGCAATCTGCAGCTGTGTTGCGCAACCTCAAGTCAGGTACGGAGCTTTTGTCAACAATGGGAATCCGGAGCCGGGCAACCGCAAAAAAGTGGAATGATTGCAACCACCACAAGTTGGGTCAAGAGCCGCTGCCGGAGCGACCGGTAGCATGTCCGCAAACCTCGGGTACCAAGGACAATGGAAACGCTGTGAAGCTCCATCCAAGCCGACGTTTGTTTCCCATGACAGTGGGACGCCGGCAGCAACGCGACGAAGAGCTGGGGACAAGCTGTGCGTGCCACAGTCCTGCCTCAGATCTGAACCCGCGCTCAGCGCGCGGATCAATCACAGTCTGTTTCCCAATAAGCACAGGCAGTGCGATGACTGTGATCTCTTGAGCATCGAGTTTTGCTTTTTCATCTCTTCACAATCCCCAGCCAAGGTCAGATTGCGGTCGAAAAGAGCAACGACTTCCCCGAGTCGCTAGCGAAATTGGGGTGCCCTATCGCTTTTTTCTCGAAGGCCACCTGCACCCCGGCCGCGGCGATTCATGCTCATTGCTCTCAGGGACCGGCCCCATTTCCCACAGCAGCGGGTCTTGTTCCCCGTTCCACATCACCGCACCCACTCGAGCATCTCGAGTCTCGACAGATGCGAAACCACTCCGCCATCCACCAGCCGCGCGATCGGTGAGGGAGCTTGCTCCTCTCTCGAACTTTGACCGCTTCTGCTCGTTCTTTGCTTCGGCGTTGCTTGCGTCCATTTCGGCTTAGGTTTATTGGTTTTTTGCGATCAGAATCCACAGCGCGAGTCTCCGCTGCGCTCCGGGCGCCGACGCTCCACCGGCACTTGAGAGACCTCTTCAAGATCTCAACATCGTCGCTCTTTATTACAGACTCGCATCGCTTGTATCGGGCACGAAACGCAGTACGAAGTACCGAGCCTTCCGTTCTCGAGGAAGCAATTTCCATCTTTCCTGGCACCCGCTGCTTCGGTTCGCGCTAGCAGGCCTGTCTCTGGTCGCACCCACTTCACCAAAGACCTGAGCTCCTCCGTTTTCCACCGACCCCTGGGCCCTGGCCGTCGTTCCACCCATCCGCAACGCGAGCGATCCTGGCCCTCGGTCCTCTCTCTTCCCCCCAAAACCCTGCCACCGGGCACCACACTCTAACCTCCTTTCCCCTTTCTGCAAATCATTTCATGTCGCTCTTTTGAGGTTTCTCTCGTCCGCTCTTTTCAGCTCCAGCTCTCCAACTATTTTCGCTCCTTGCAACTTTGCATTACGACACTTTGGTCGCTCGCTGTCGACCCCTTAAACCTAGGACAGGTTCGCCGAGTTGACCGGCCGATTCTCGATCCCAAACCTAACGCAATCTGATCGAAAGACACGTCGGCCTTCACATCGTCAATTCTGAATGAACCGGTAACAGACAGGCCCGTGGCTCTTTTAAGGGAGCTTGCTTCTTGCAGCCCGTTTCGTCGCAGCGCGAAAAGGGAACGTCCGCCTGCTCGTCGCAGAATCGAACCACCGGATTGCGACCCGCGTCTCGAAACAGCTCCAGATATAGACTTCGACCAACATGACAGTAGCACACGACTTGACCCGGCGGGGGTCAACCCAAGTCATCAACGGGATGGCGCTCGAGGACAGGTTCGAGGTGCTCAAGGAGATTGGCGACGGCAGCTTCGGCAGTGTGTGTCTGGCTCGGGTGCGGAGCGCTGGCGCTAGCGTCGCTCGTCGTGGGACTGTGGTACGTGATTGTCGCTTTGGGAATCCATTGACGCTTGTGCGCTGACGCAAATTCGCCAGATCGCCATCAAGACGATGAAGAAGACATTCGACTCGTTCTCGTCATGCTTGGAACTGAGGGAAGTCGTCTTCCTCAGGACACTCCCGGCCCACCCTCACCTGGTCCCCGCGCTCGACATCTTCCTCGACCCGTTTAGCAAGAAGCTTCACATCTGCATGGAGTACATGGAGGGGAATCTGTACCAGCTCATGAAGGCGAGGGACCACAAGTGCCTCGACAACGCCAGCGTCAAGAGCATCCTGTTCCAGATCATGCAGGGCCTCGAGCACATCCACGCCCACAGCTTCTTCCACCGAGACATCAAGCCTGAGAACATCCTGGTCTCGACATCGGCACACTCCGATTACACGAACTCGTTTAGGAGGTATTCCGCGCTGGTTACGCCGCCATCGACCCCGCCGACATACACCGTCAAGATTGCCGACTTTGGCCTGGCGCGCGAGACGCATTCGAAGCTGCCATACACGACTTACGTTTCGACAAGGTGGTATCGCGCCCCGGAAGTCCTTCTCAGGGCCGGCGAGTACTCGGCGCCCGTCGATATCTGGGCCGTCGGCGCCATGGCTGTCGAAGTGGCCACGCTCAAGCCTCTGTTCCCCGGCGGCAACGAGGTGGACCAGGTCTGGAGGGTATGTGAGATCATGGGGAGTCCGGCCGTCTGGCACAGCAAGACTGGCCAGCCTGTGGGTGGTGGAGAATGGAGGGAAGGGACCCGCCTCGCCGGCAAGCTCGGCTTCTCGTTCCCCAAGATGGCGCCGCACTCGATGGAGACATTCCTGCCGTCCCCGCAATGGCCTCGCTCGCTCGCTCAGTTTGTCACCTGGTGCCTCATGTGGGACCCCAAGAACCGCCCGACATCGACACAGGCGCTCGCCCACGAGTATTTTGCCGACGCTGTCGACCCCCTGCGGCCCAAGTCGTCGGCTTCCAAGATCCTCGGGCGGAAGCAGTCGGATGTTGGCAGGGCCAAGGATTCCGCCACCACCACGCCAACGTCGTCGAAGCCGTCATGGTTCAGGAAGTCGCTGATTGGGCGCTCCGAGAGCACCGATGTGATTTCCGTGCCACCGCAGCCCCCGGCCAAGGAGAACACTGCTCCGCGCCCCGCCCCCGTCCCTCCCGTCGAGGCTCCCGCGCCGAAGCCGCGGCCGGCCGCTCAGAAGAGGGCAACATGGACGAACGGGGCATCCAACGCGGCGCCGATGCCCATTCTTCCTACCATCCGCCCGATCTCGCCGCTGTCTGACGCCGTCACCGTGCAGGGCAGCGGCAGGATGCCGTCATATCATGATGTACGCGTCGCGCCCGTCGATGAGAAGGGAACAAAGAAGATTGGCCGTCAGCTGTCGGTGCAATCAAGCACCAACCACTACGCCGAGCTCCACAGGCAACAGGCCGAGCGTGCGCTGAACGGCAGCTCAGGTGTTGTCTCGCCCACGAGCGGGTACAAGGACTTCTTCTCCCATCTGCGGAAGCGGGCAAGGAGGTTCTCTGGAAGGCATCAAACGCCACTTTCGCCAGGCTACGACGACCTCGAGGCGCAAGCAGGCTGCGGACCGTGGGGGAGCAACAGGTCGTCCATGGTTATCGACGGCCCACCGCCCGCCCCTGTTCCCAAAGACACCTACGATTCTCTGGACAAGAAGCTGCTTGTTTCCGAAGTCCCTCCCGCGCCACCAGCCCACCAGGTGACGCCGAGCAGCCACCTCAAGCGCCACCACTCTCTTCCCCACCACCAGCCAAGGTCTGTGGAGAACCTGGGCGTCGGAGCTCGCACTTCGGGCCCTGTCTCGAGCCGGACACGGCGCGCGCAGGCCGTCCAGGGCGTCAGCCAATACGACGCTCCGGACGAGGAGGACGAGCTTCTCGACGAGGTGCTCGTCTCGACGCACCGCGCCATGAAGCGCCTCGAGAGGGAGGAGCAGCCGCTGCGGCAGGCGGCCGGCAACATGGGCCTCGCCAACCCCTACCCCACGCCGTCGCCGTCTGCGAGCGGCAACGTCATGCTTTTCGGCGACGGCAAGGAGGCTGTTACCCCGAAGCCGCTCAACTTCAACAAGCAGTCGGACGAGTACAAGTGGCCGACGCCGCCGTATGATGAGGGTGATTGGGCGGGTTCGGTGTCGGCGAGTATTTGGGCGGCGGGGAATCGCTTCTAAACACACTTGGCTCGACGGCCGTTGGTTGCCGCTGCGGTTCAAATCCTTCCTATCTCTCTCACACACACCCATCTCTCTTGCGCGCACACGTACACACACACACAAAAAGTCTTTTCCGGCTGGGTTTCATGGGACCGGTGTTGGGGAGTTGTTGTTGTTCGCTTTTCTGGGGTGGCATACATCATCTTTCACTTTCCGGTGGCATCATCGCTCATTCTTTCCTCGTCGAACTACGCTATCGGTTTTTATTACTCGGTCTCTCGGCGGACATTTTTCGAATTCTTTTCATCGTCTTCACACCACCACCACGCTTCTTGTAGACGTGGACCGTCTTACTCCCTTGTCTTCTCTTCGAGCTTACTTCGAGTCTAGCGAATACCCCTGGGGGTGGATCTTGTCACCACCACCCGGTTCTTGTTGTTGTTGAAAGTATGGATTATAATAATCTTATCTTGTGTGGATTTTTTCTCTTTGCCTGTTCGTTTTCTGCCGTCGTCGTCGTGACAAAGTTTTTACAAATACCCCCCCTTCTTTTTATATTATATATAGATTGGAAGAGAAAGGAAAGGGCTGGATGGGGACAGTTTTGGGTTGTCAAGCCGTCTAGCTACACTCGGTGTTTATATCCGTACTCTTTCCTTTTGTCACAGTCTGCGGACATCTACACACACCACACACTCTTGTCGGGGATTTTGCTGGAGGGAGGGAGGAGGAGGAGGATTTGCTTGGCTTGGTAACTTCACATTGTTCAACAAACTTAACTACTACCCCTATCATTTATATTATTGCTCGAACATATCGTCGCCAGCAACTCTTACATATCCCCATGTGCTCCATTTGCTGCAAATACTTCACACACAACTGCATGTCGCGATGCCTCTCGAGGAAAGAAGTCAACCATGCATGGTTCTTGAAGCCACCAAAACACAGGGCCTCTTTCTTGTGCATTGTTTCTGCAGTGCAACAAAACCAGAGAGACATGGCGATCAACCCCACGCGGAACCGGCCCCTCAGCCGGTGGCTGGTGGGACATGCTCCCGTGATTGCTATGTACGGAGTAATGCTGACGCCTTCAGCCTTTTGACGATCAGCAGGCAGGTCTTGCGCTTTTGCCTCTTTAAGACGGGCGCTTTTTGCCTTTTCTAGGTGTGTCGCAACAGGGGGATCGTCGTGTTTTTCCTGATTTGTCCGGCTTTGCTTGGGTGAGAGGGTGACAAGTTGCTTTTGAGGCTTGGTGAGGGCTTTGCTTTTTGTGGGGTAGTTACACAACCTCAACGGCCTATGTAGTACATAATGGCTGGAACGCGAGGGATCCGAGACATGGCGTTGACGCGTGCTCGAACGGAGCGCCGAAACGGTGACGATGGGGGCGTTGATCAGCTGTTTCGTTTCGCCACAATCATAACGAAGCTGAATGAATGCGCACTGTCAAGTCTGCGAGTCTGGTTTTGCGGGGGTACTTGACTGTCTGACTGTGGCTTTTTGTGTTGGAACTTGGCTGGTGGTGGCTGGAACTTTGGGTAAAATTGAAGTAGTTGCTTTTTCTTTTTCTTTCCTTTATGTTTGGATCGCCACCCCTTTTCTTTGAGAACGGTGGTGCCTCGTCTGATCTGGCGCGAGAAGGAGCAGCGATTCATCTGATCTGATCCCGGAGGACCCGGGCCATTTGTTCGGGATCGGATCGAGGCCTCGGACGGCGCGGGCGGACAGTGAGTAGTGAGTGCCGAGTGCCCGTAATAGATACTCTGCGATTCTTCGGCTCGGGATGTCCAACGCCTGTCCTACATTGAGAAAATCCGGCTTTTTTCACTTGTCTTATCTTTTCTTTTCTTTTCTTTTTTTCCTCTCTCTTTTGTTTTGTGGCTGGTGTTGCCTCTTGGCTGCCAGTTCTCTTTCGTGAGGATTCGACGAGTTCTGCCTCAAACCCTGATCTACCTAGTCAGGTCTCAAAATGTGCTTCGTTGAAGTTGGAAGGAAAGAAGATGCTTGCTCCTCTCATTCTCGGCAGGATTCAGATCTGTTGTTCCTCGACAAAACGAGGTCATCACATTCACGTGACATTGGCGAGCTGATGTTGAAGAACTTCTCCACTTTTTCAGGCACGACAGAGCTGACCCCTGAGGCTCCAGCGGAGCAGAACCCCGCCTTGCCCACCTCAGCCCAGTCCCTGCACCTCACGCGCGATCCCGATTGTCAGTGTGGCACGCAGCACAGGCAGCAGCATTCGATACGCTACGACTCGACGACCACCCGCTAAACTGTTCCCTCGCATTGTTCTGAGCTTGCGTAACTGCAGACTGGTATTAACAGTGGCCGACCTGTATTTTTCGATCCCTGGTTTCCAGTCCGTACCCCTCGTTTTCAGCTGAGCTCACCGAAGGAAGCCCCCGCCATCAGCATCAACAAGTCACGACAAGCGCCGCCTTGGTGGGCGAGGGTTGGCCTTGGATTGAGGACTTGGAGGCAACCTACTGTTCTTTTTTTTCTTTTTCTTTCTCATTGCCATCCTGTCATCTTTCCTGTTTTGTTGATGTGGCTTGTTTCTCGAGCCTGCTTATACCGACGGGAGGTCGTTGTTAGCTTGTCGTTGATGAGACGACACGGCGGCAAGCCGTCCCGCCTGTCTCTTGACGCTGCCGGCATCTCCACCGGTGTTGTCTCACTCTCCTGTTTTCATGCCATGAACGTGTAGTATCCTACAGAAGGAACAGCCGCCGCCATCATGAGCATCTCCCTGCCGCTACACCCGTCGCCGAGCCAAAAGAGCCAAAGAAACCGCGACAGCAGAAACTACTTCACAAACAACCAATCCACATCCGCTGAAGCCATCAATGGCCCGGTGAGGGAGCCGCCGCCCATCAATGACCGCCTGATTGTCGGCGTTGACTTTGGGACCACCTTCTCGGGGTAAGCTCCACTCGCTCACTTACACTGGACTTGCACCGCGTCCCGTTTCAGGGGTAACATACTAACACAAATCCAGGGTCGCCGCGGTCTACACTGGGACGCCAGATGACATCGAAATCATCAAGACATGGCCCGGCGGGAATGGCATCACCTCAGACAAGGTGCCAACCGAGATCTCCTACGATCTGCCCGCCGGCGCACCCCCAGGCACCGCCCCAACCGTGAAATGGGGCTTCCAGTTCAAGCCCGACGAGTCGCGGCTGCGCTGCATCAAGCTGTTCCTGGACCGCTCGCAGAAGCTGCCCTTCTACGTCAGCCCCCTGGAGACGGCCGCCCAGCTCAAGCGGTACAACAAGACCGTCGTCGACGCCGTCGGCGACTACCTGACCCAAATATACAAGCACACCATGGACACGCTCCGCCGGCGGTACGGCGAGTCCTTCATGGCGTCTACCAAGGTCGACTTTGTCTTGACATGTCCTGCCGTGTGGTCCGACGCGGCCAAGAACACGACGCTTCAGGCTGCTGAGAGGGCAGGTATGGGCTCCCAGTCGCAGATCCAGATGATTAGCGAGCCGGAAGCTGCTGCTGTCTACACCCTGAAGGCTATCCAGCCAAACCACTTGAAGGTCGGCGACAACTTTATCGTCTGTGATGGGGGTGGCGGTACTGTGGAGTGAGTCCTCTCAGTCTGCCAACAACAAGAGGTTCATGACGCTGACAAGCGAACAGTCTGATCGCTTACAAGATTGTCTCCCTGAAACCGATCCGGGTAGAAGAGTCCGCGGTCGGGACAGGCGGTCTCTGCGGGAGTGCCTTTCTCAACTACCGGTTCGAGGAACACGTCAAGAACCGGATCGGCCAGAGCCGGTTCGACGAGATGAAGACCAAGAAGGGCAAGACCTGGCAGATGGGGCTCAAGTACTTTGAGGAGTTTGTGAAGCGCAACTTTAACGAGGACGAGCACCAGGAAGTCAACATTCCGTGAGTACCTCCGCCACCCCCGACCTCTACCTTCACTGACCCTCCAGATTTCCCGGCCTCCCCGACGACGAAGAAGCCGGCCTCGACTCAGGCTTCCTCGTCATGACCGCCGACCAAATCAAAGACATCTTCGAGCCCGTCGTCAAAGAAGTCTGCGACCTCGTCCAGGGCCAAGTCGACACCCTCCGCGCCAAAGGCGGCATCGTCTCGGGCATCATCCTCGTCGGCGGCTTCGGCCAAAGCGACTACCTCTACCGCCGCCTCAAATCCCACTTCACCACCCACACCGCGCCACCCCCTTACACCGAGCGCCCGACCATGACCAACACCTCCCCCGCCACCGCCCTCACCAACCCACTACTCGAAGACCGCCCCTCCATCGAGGTGATGCAGCCCGTCTACGCCTGGACGGCCGTCGTCCGCGGCGCCGTCCTCCGCGGCCTCGAGGGCAACATGGTCATCTCCCGCAAGGCGCGCATGCACTACGGCACGTCGTACGCGACCGTCTACGACGAGACAAAGCACTCGGTCATGGAGCGGTACTGGTCGCCCCTCTGGGAGCGGTGGATGGTGTCCGACAGGATGCAGTGGCACATCGCCAAGGGCGAGGCCATTAGCCCCCTGCAGCCTGTCGCGTTTCATTACACGAGGAATTTTAGGCCGGGTCAGTCGCTGGTTGTGACGGATGATTTGATTGCGTGTGAGGCGGATGAGCCGCCCAAGGCGTATACGAGGGATTTGATCCATGTGTGTACGCTGACGACGGATTTGAGTGCCGTGCCGAGGAGTTTGTTTACGCGGTTGACGACCACGAGGGGGGTCGAGTTTGATAATTTGGATTTTACGCTCGAGATGATTGTGGATAGTGCCGGGTTGGGTTTTGAGTTGAAGGTGGATGGGGTGAGGTATGGGAGGGTGGATGCCGAGTTTCATTGATGGGGCGGAATTGGAGGTGGGCTGTCACGTTGGGTCAGTGGGTGGCTGAGTGGTGTTGAAGAGAAGAGGTGTGGCGGTTCTTTACGGTGGGAGTTGGGTAGCCAGGCGTTGGCAGGTTGGGTTGTTGTGATCTGGTGTCGATATTGTGAGATGCGTATGTCGAAGATGGGCTGCGGCGGCAGATATATAGCAAGCGTCGTCAATATATGTAGAAATGCAACCGATGCTGCTTCCGGAGTCATGGAGAGCTCGCACGGAGCCCAGCTTTGCAAAGTTGAACGTGAACTCACATGCCCCAGACGTGCTGACAATCATCTTCCTTCTATTCACTCATAGATGCAAACAATCAACGCTTTTTCCTTGCCCTAAATGCTCCCACTTTACCACCCAGATCAACCATACCGAGAGCCCTCAGGCCATCAACCCGACCTCCCTTTCCCAAGCAACGACAGCCTCTCAAACCCCCCAACAACAGGCGGCGTCTGCCTCGCCCTCATAGCCTCCAAGCTGTCATACAGCACTCCATCCCCGCCACCCGGCCTATACCCGTCCGCCTCAGGATCCCTCGTCGCCTCCTCCCGCCCTTCCCCTTCCCCAGCAGGCCACACCTCCGCAACCGCTTTCTTACACCCCTCCACAACCTGGCCCATCAACTCTTCCACCGCCCTTGCCCTTTCCTGCATCCCGCGCCTGACCAACCCAAAAACAAGCCTCTCGATCTCCGGCTTGGTCGCCTCGACGCGCTCCACAAGCCTCCTAACCGAATTCACAAGATACTCCTCCTCGTAAACCGTCCCCTTCCTCCCCCGCGCACGCTTCTTCTCCTCCCTCTTCCTATTCTTACTCGTCGCGCGAGACACATTACTCCCCACCGTCCCGACGCTGCCTGCTTTGCCCGTGTAACGCGTGAACAAGCTGGCCGAGGTGCTGATGCGGGAGCTGGCTGCTATTGAGACATCATCAGGGATATCACCGCCGGCGGCAGCGGTGCGAGCGCCAAACGGGTTTTCGCCCTCGTAGAACGCGAGCGGGTCCTCGCGCGCCTTGCGCCGCAGCTCGGCGATGCGCGGCACCTGGGCTTTCAGCTGCTCCTTGCAGTCGGCTAGGAACTCGGTGCTGGAAGACAGGGCGTCCGCGAGGCCCGCGTCGACGGCCGTCGGTAAGAGGTCCGGGCGGTTGTGCAGCGCCACGAGGCGCAGGGCGTCGGCGAAGTGGTAGCCCCTGCAGAGGTGCTGGATGGCGGACTCGACTGATGAGAGGTAATCGAGGTGGATTGTGGCGGCCGCGAAGTGGTCTTTGGCCTCGCGGAGGGCGTCGGCGAGGGAGGTGGCGATCTCGGTGAGTTTGGCGGCGCTGAGGGGCGGGGATTGTTGCTGTGCGGCGTAGAGGCATTCGCGCCAGCAGGTTGCGCCGGCTTTGAGGTAGCAGTCTGTTGCGTCGGCGTAGTTGCCGAGGGATTCGTAGGCGAGACCGGCTTCTTTGAACTGGGAGGTGGATTTGAGGTGGGCGGCGAAGAGGTCGGTGATGGCGCGGTGGTGCTGCTCCTCGTGACGGTAGAGGCTCAGGGCGTACTGGTAAAGTTTATGCTTGACGATGTACTTCTTGACATCTTCGAAGTTGTTCAGCGCCTTCAAGTGATCGAGTGCCTTCTCCCAGTGCTCGAGCTTGTCGTCGATGGTGAACTGCCGCTGCAACGGCGGCATCTTGTGGAGCTCCTGCACGAATGGAAGGTATTCCCGCGGGTCGCGCTGTGATTGCTGCGCTACCAGAAGGGTGAGCTCAAGGTTGTACAGCCCTAGGGCATGGTCGTAAAGCTGGTTCACATCAGCAAGGAAGCAGATGTGCTCGACGGCGCGCTCCGCCAATGCCTCGTCCTCCTGCATCAACTCGGCAACGACCAGCAGGCCGTCGTCCAGGGCGGGCGGGTATTTGCAGACATGGGCCGTGATAATGTTCTGTAGGTTGGCCTTCTTCTGGGCACGAAGTTTCTGCAATACAGCGTCGCAGATGGTGTTGATCTTCCCCGGCTTTGCAACTGTCTTGGGGTCAGAGGCTGGTTGACTGGCAGCAGTCTTGGTGTCCCTGTACATCGTCTGTGTGACATCCTCCTCCCTGGGTCCAGTCAGCACAATGTTCCACGAAGGTTCGAGGGCTCGACGTACTTGAGCGTTGACAGAAACAAGTCAATGTTGGCCGGATCCTTGACCTGCTCAAGGAACAAGCCAACGTTTTCCAGAAACTGTTCCGGGCGGTGGTCGAAGAGGATGTTCATATCCACCCGCTGAGTCCGGCACGTCGCAAAGGCAGCACCGTAGTCCTTTTCCTCGACTAGCCTCCTGATGCCGGCCAGGACCATAGCTCGAGGGTAGATGGTCTCGAGATTGCCCCGCGGCATCTGCAGCACCAGGCTCATCTTGGTCGGGATGGCAGTGACGAGCCGGCCGCCTCGCTCGATGCTGCGGCACCGCTCGTCCTTCTCGGGGTCATCTGGCGGCACGTCGAGATCTGAGGTGGTCAGAACATACGTTCCCTAAACATGTGGGGAGCGGCACCAACCTTGCTCCGACGCCAAGTGCACAAACTTGACGAAATGATTGCTCGTGGTGAAGATGAGGTGGCTATCCGTGACGAGGAACGACGTGCAATTCTTGGCAAGCTGTCGGGAATTTGCATACAGGTGCCCGTTCCTCGACAATCCGAAAGCGAGATACTCGTCGTTGTGCATGACACAGCTGGTCCACGGTAGGAACATGGGAAACTGCACCGGCAGGGGCGAGAGCTCCCCTGTGGCGACGGAACTTAACCTCCCAGATAAGTGCTCGGCCACCGCTCCTTCAACCCCGACAGAACCAGCTGAAGACATTGTCGCAACCGAGGTTGCATCCGTCCTACACCATTTCGGAGTCTCTGAGGAGAAGTCATACCGCAGCAACTCTAGGTCGCCAGCCATCTGCAGCACCTGGACCTCGGTTGGCCCAGAAAAGGCAATCTGAAGCAGGGACTCTTCATAGCATTGAGGCTCCGCCTTGTCGAAGGCCGCCAGCGTCACGAATCTCGGGCTGGACAGTCGAGGGCCCTTGGCCTCAAGTGCAAACAAACTGACGCCGGCTGGGTGCAGGACTGCCATTGAGGAGCAGTCGGCAGAGAAGGCCACGTCGATGACAGGAGACTCGACTTCGAGCTCGCACATGGCCATGGGCGGCGGCACATTGCAGGACCGAAAGGGCGTGAACTTGACCGTTTGCCCGTCGATCACCGCTACAGCCCCGAAGTCGTGCGGGGCCGTAGTCGGTCCTCTTGAAACTGCAAGGGCATATTCGTTCGCAAGAACCTTGTCTTAAAGGCATGTTAGACTGTGGAAGATTGCACGGATACAGAGAGACTTACCATTTGTTGCTGCTGCAAGAAGCAGGGGCTTCTCGGCATGCCATGAGAAAAGGGGCCTCTGACGTTGGGCGGCGGGCTCATCCCCCTGGCCGCAGAGGATCTCCTGCTTCAAATACCAATGGTAATTGCCCATGGTCCATAGCTGGATTCTATCTTTCAGAATGACAGCCAGAACGGTCGAGTCCGAGTTCCACTCCAGTGCAATATCCTCGAGAACATCAGGGGCACCGACAGGCGCACGAAGAGTGAACTGCCCATGGCGCAGCCCATTCCGCTCGAAGAAGGCTACGTCCACGCGGTCAGGCAGGCGCTGGATACCAGCAATCAGGTTGCCTTCAGGCCGCCAGCTAAGGCTGCCCTCAAGCCCGTCGACAGGCTCGCTGACGCTGTCCAGCTCACCGTCACGGTTGTAGACCCGAATAACACGACGTACACCCTCCTGAAGGAAGTTGACAGCCACAAAAGCCCCGTCTCCCCTCCAACTGATGGTGCAGCGGCCGTCATCGTGGGGACTCGGCGCGCCCTCGTCCACCTTCTCTGGAATGGTGGGATCGCGGAGGGCCTTGGCCTTGGCGCCCCTCCCCTGGAACTGCGTCTCTTTCTTGCCCCAGCCGACGGAGACGTGCTTGGAAAGCTTTAGGTCGTCGGCGGAGAGGGACACTTCGGCAATGACGTCGAAGCTGCGGCTCATAAAGAGCACCTTGGCGTCGCCGGTCGCGATGACGAGAAGCTCCTCGTCCGGGGACCAGCGTGCCGCGGCGATGGAGGGTGAGAGGGTGCCTACGATCTCAACGTGGGCTTCGCCGGGGACGGCAGTGGTCTCGTCGTCTTCAGTGACAGTGATGATGTCGCCGCCGGCCATGATGACGCACGCCGTCAACGTGTCGGCGAAGTAGTGCATGTCCCTGATGGCGTCCGGCCCGCCATCCGGACTTGGAGTTGGGGCGTCCCATTCTGTGATGCCTGTGGACTGTCTATTGGTTCTTCGTGTCAGTTCTGCTGTAGCAACATCATGCGTTCAAAAGGAACAGATCTTACAACTGTGACGGCGATGTGGCGTGGACGTGCTTCGCAACCCGCAGCAACTCAATGCGGCCCTCTCCGAGGGCTGGCCCGCATGCGACAATCACCTCATCCCGGGCGACATCCCAGCACGAAGCCGAGACGGAGGCTGCCGAGTCCGGGGCCGAGGATGAGCTCGGGACTCGGCAGAAGCCATGTCCGATGTTGCGCAGGTTCCGCATCTCGGCCGGTCAGAAGGCCTTGTCGAGGCTCGAGAGTCAAAACAAAGTGACGCTATGTGGGTGGGCAGGTCATAGCAGAGAATGGCTTCGTTTCGGGATTTGTCGGCGCTTGGTGGGTGGGGAGTGTGGTGAGACTTTTTGGCAGTGAAAAACAAAGTGGCAAATCGAGGAAAAGATTTTGGTCTAGTTTCTCCCCTCCTTTCCACTCGATCACTGGCAAGCGTCTATTCGAGACGGGAATGCAATGTGAGGTCAAAGAGACAGAAGTTGTTTGTAGTATGACTCGATCTGGTGAGTCTTGCTGACTGCTTGTTGTGCGTGTGATTCGAGTTCCCAATGGGAGGCCAGAATGCCGTTGATAATTCCCATCCATCCCAAAAAGCTCGAGGGCATGGAGCTTGTTGGTTGAAGTACCAGATACAAGCAGCCCCAAGCTGGGCTGGTGAGAAATTGCCTGGAGAAGGGTTCCGCTACAAGCTTGGCAGTGGGCCAGGCCCCTCTGGCAGGAGATCTGCCCCACCACGGTCTGCCGATCATTCGCTCCAGCCAACCAGAGCGCTCCTTTCTGCCAGACGCGTGAGAGTGCGGCAAGGGGGAAGGAGGAAAGAGGGAAAAGCACTTGCAGCTCGAACTTGAAAAAAGCGCCTGAGCTCTCGTGCATTGACAGGCAGACCAAGACCACTGAGACTATTTAAACGTGTCGTAGGTTGTGTGCTCTGACCTAAGGACATCCCTCTTCATTTTCGAAGTATAACCTCCCCCAACAAAGCCATACCATCACAATGAGCTCCACAATGGACGCCTCTCCCGAGCAAACCTACCTTCGCGGCGAGGAGCACGACACGCTCCGCACCGCCGCGGCCTTCTTCAACGGCTCTTACACCCCAACACCCCGCCGCCGCCACTCCCCTCCTCCCGCTCTTGACCTCTCCCGAAGGAGCAAATCGACGAGCTACCTAGCCGTCCGTCCTCCTCCCGCTCCCGAGCGGCGCACCGCAACCACCGCCCACACGACAGCAACATCCCCCACAACCCCGCGCCATCCCCGTAACCACCACCGCCGCCGCCACCAGCCCCAGCGCAAGAGCACCAGCTTCTTCGACCCAGCAAACCTCGACTTCTACACCCACCTGGCCGCCAAAATCTCCGCCGTCGCCCGCGAAGCAAACGACACCCCCAACGCCCTGCGCTCCGCCCTCACCTCCCCGACCACACCCACAGAAGGCGGCTTTCCCTTCCCGCTGAGCCACCTCGACCGCCCGCGCGAAGACCCCTACGATTTCACCTTCGCCCTCCCTCCCGATCCACAGCCGCCTCAGCAGCAGCAGCAGCAGCAGTGGTCATCAGTCCCCGGCAGCTCAGCAGCCTCGTCGGCTCACCCGTCGCGACGCCACAGCCGGGTCGCGCTGAACAGCCATTACCACGGCGAGCGGTGTAAGCCGGGCAGTGTCACGCCGCAGCAGCGGGCTTTGTTCGCGCGGATTGATGGTACGGCGGAGGGGATTGAGTTTTACTTTGGTCCCGGGTCGGGGGCGACGCAGAAGGAGGTGGATGAGTTCTTCTCTCAGCCTGAGGGCAAGAAGGAGGGTGAGGAGGAGCTTGGCGGGCCGGATTTTGTGAATGTGGATAAGCGGCTGGAGGGGCTTGCTGAAGTGGAAGAGGAGGAGGAGGAGGAGGAGGAGGAGGTGTATGACAAGGAGTATTTGAAGTCCCTGGTGAAGCAGGAGGGACGGTTCTGGCCGTGGATTGCGAAGGGTTTTGCCGGGGCGGCCACCGGGGATTTGTGGTCTGACAGTGAGGACGACGAGGAGGAGGAGGAGGAGGTTGCCGGGGAGGTGGACCCGTTTGAGCTGGAAAGGAGGCTTGAAGAGGAGCGGCGGAAGAGGCGGGCGGCGAACGAGCAGCGGCTTCAGCAGTGCACCATCACTCCGCTGGATGCCACCAACGATCCGCCTCCCGCGGAGGATGGGGGGCTGTGGAGCGATGTGTCGTGGCTGTTTTCTGTGGCGACGAAGGTGCTGTTGAAGTAGCCTCGCAAGGCTGAGGCTGGGCCTTTTATGCCGGATTATGGCGGCATGTCTACGGTCAAGGCTGCATCGCCTTCACCCAGCACAGCGCCTGCAGCAGTAAGGCTGGGACAGCGTCAGACATGTTGTTTAACCTTCGAAATTCATCAAGTAGGCTTAAGAGCCGCTCTTCAGCTGTGCTCGGTCTCCCAACCACTATCTGCATGCATTCACCACTCTTACCTCCCCCCTGGCAGTTCTTCCGCCCCGAGAGTCATGCGGTGTAGCAAGGAGTGTAATCCCCGTGCCGGACTCGCATCCAGGATCCCACCCGGTGTCGACAAACACGCGGTACCGCCCCTCGAGATCCCACGTCGGAAACGATACGTACCTACCTTACCAGTACCGGCAGTCCCTGATCACCTGCTGGACCCTTCATGCTTCCCTTTCCCACCAGCAGCGAAAGGGGCAGGACGGGCGCTCGTCCGTTCTCCAAAGCCTCCCGCCTCCCACCCAACGAGATCAGCCAAAAGCCAGCTGATCCAACCCTCCCCGTCCCCTCTCCCAGAGGGTCTAGACCGTGAACTCGTCGTGATGGAGGGCAGCTTTGGACCCCTACCCACTAGCTTGGCGGGGAAAAGGGGAATCGACTGGCGCCTCGTGCATCCTGTGCAGTTGTAGCTTGACAAAAAAACCGGTTTTGGGGACAGCCCAGTAGTGGTACTATGCAAGCCGGTCATGCACGTCGGTGGCATTTTGGGTATCGCGCCGTCCGGTCCATGGGATTTGTTTGGGATTTGTGTGTGGGAGAAACGGTGAGGCGGCTCGGGTTGTGGTTTGGGCACGGGTTCCTCATGGCGGGTGTCGTCGAGGGCTTGAGACCGGTCAACATTAATAAGGGGACATGCTAAGGTTTGCTTTGGTGGTGAGGTTCCGGTAGATTGGGGGCCGGGTGGTGGTCTGGGGAGTCAAGCAGGGAGTCGGATGCGGGAGTGAGGTTCTGGAACGGATCGTCGGGTTCTACTTATGGGGCCAAAAAAGTGTGCTTGCCTGAAGAGCTTGTGAGATCTCCGCGGAGGCTTTCAGAAAGTCGGTTGATAGCTGGTTTTCCATGAGCATCGCGAAGTGAGGATTTGAAATCTTGGACAGCTGCCAGGTGTGGTCCTCGCCGTGTCGTGTCTACAGAAGCAGTGTTGCTGGTTCAGAACATGACATTGCATGACTCGCCTGGTCGGGGTCAGCCGGCAGCGCTTACCCCAACAGCTGGAAGAGCCCAGCAATCCGAACAGGTAGCCAGCGTTCGGACGGCGTGCTCACGGCAAGGGCCCTCCCGCTTCGTGTCCCGTCTTCGAGGCAAGCGGGCCACATTCTCGGGGAGGTTGTCCGGCTCCGATAATGTCGCATTATTCAGGCGCCAGCGGTCCGGCGGTGAATCCATCTTGCATCCCCTAGTGGTGCCGCCGTGGATCCGAAGACGACATGCAATCTGGAATTCGACGGAGTACGGAGTACTCTGCTCCAAAGTAACGGCAGGACCTTACCCTCCGTTTCACCTCGTCACCGATCCGGCCATTCTGGGCTTTATCCACACGCAAAGTCATGGGAGAGGAAGAAACTGCGGTAAGCCGCGGTGCGGCAAAGAAGAAAGGGAGGGAGGGCTGGCTGAGCTGAGGTGCTGCATGCCGGCGACGTGCCGATATCCGGTGTGTTGGGGCTCCCAGTGCCAGCGCACAAATAGTTGCTGCATGTCCCAGTGGAAGAAGCAACCTTTTATCCAGGGCACCGCTCCGCTGGCTTTGGGTGTCTCCCCCACCAAGCCTCGGCAAGATGATCCAGATCTGCCCAGTGAACTTTGCAGCCGTCTGAGGACCCTGGATTCTCTTCATTTCACAAAGGAAAGGAAAGGGAAGTAGACAAAGATCTCAGCTAACGGGCTGAAAGGGGCGTCCTTTTCCTTTTCCTTTTCCTCTGCTTCTTCCCTTTTGTGCCCTCGTCCACAGGGCTGCTCTCCTATTTGGATCCACCTGTGGTTGGTTGGGGTCCCTGCATGCATGCGCCCGGATGCCCGATGACGACAGGTTGCGGAATGACGTCGGGGAACAGACCAACTGGAGCTGCCCCGCTCATTGTGGTTTTTTGAATCAATGATTCGCCAGTGCAAGGATAGGACAGGGTCCAGGCGCCGTGGGATCGGCTCGGCGGGTTAGACCCTCGAGGCTCCCGTCCTCGGCTAAGTGAATAAGCTGAAGTCGGAGGGGTTTCAGATATTTAGGAAGGACGGGAGCTTCGAGCGGCAGATCTGCCCCGTGGTTCGTCTCAAGGCTGTCTTTTCGCCTTCCAATGCTTGTCATGTGTCGGAAATGGAGGTGGGATTTTCAGCGGTGCGCATACTCTCCTCGCTCTCTATCGATTGTGGTGTAAGGCGAAGTTTCCCGTATAAATGCGTATCTTGACCATCGATCGCGGCCTGGCGGGGTGTCAGAGGGATCTTGGTGATGCTGCCGGGACAACAGTTGATGTGCTTCTTTGGGCTCCCTGGCAGTGCAACTCGCCGCACGTCCCGATTGTGATGAATGCCAACTGGCGAAGGAATCTTGAGCTCGGGCCATGGATCTACTGGAGCTCTCGAAGCCCAACCGGTCCCTGCATTGATGCCGCCCGCCCAGAGGTCGAGTTTGGGGGCCAACTCGCTGCTCAACTCCTTGTGGCATGTGGTCGTCGCGGCTCGGAAAACAGGGCTTTGCAGCACTTTCGATCGCCTAGCGTCGTTGAAGACCACAAAAGTCGGGTGATTTTACGTCATGGCCGTGGAGCTGTTTGATCGAAGTCAAGGACACTCCACCCCGAACTGGCGGACACAGTTCTCGAACAATTTGGCGTTGCAGAGCCCGAGAAGGATGGAATGCGGGTGGTCGCCGATTCGGAGGAGATCATGCCGGATTGACGATCCTTTCGACCTTCCAAGGTTTAGCAAACCGATGAGGACCGGGACAGGCGGAACCGGGAACTCGTGGACGGTGGGAGAGACGGATATTGAAGACTGGCTCGCCGTGTTTCGATTGCGGGGTTGTGCTCCTAGGTGCGGGTGCGGGGCTCCTGCCCGCCGGGGCCGCACCGTTTTAGCAATGCCTCATAGAGTCATCGCTGAATAAGAATGTTGAATGTTGCACTTGTATCCGTACATCCGCATTAGACGGAAGGGCTGCCTCGAAGAGTGCAAAAGATGATCTCCATGCGGCTCTGTTTGACCGGTGCATCAACGATGTCGAATCTTCCAAAGAGGGAATTGCTTGGGCATTTGTAGGCATTGAAAAGAGAGAGCAACTGTTTGCTTTGTGGACAGTACCTATCGTGTACTTTAATACCTGAGTTAGGGGTCCTCAGCCAGCGTTACGTCACACTTCCCAACACGGCAGGGCCGTCGCTTCCTTGGTTTGGGCCAGGCTCCCACGGCCCGGGGCACCTGATCCGTTATCACACGAGCAATCCTCGAAAACTTGAGCCAGAACAATCAAAACACCAAGAGGGTTCGGAGAAGTTCTGCGAGCCATGTGGGATGTGGGATGACTCTAGAACAAAGGGCACGAGCCTGGGCCAGAAGTGCAGAAATTCAAGCTTTCCTCGAGGGCAGGCAGCATGGAGCCAGGGGCCGGTGAAGGCGAGTTGCGTCTTAGGCACGGTATTTAATAATCGAAATGGAATCCCGGCACCGGCTGCGATTCCCACCACCACCATCCTTCTCCACCATTTCTGGTAAAAGTGGCATCTTTGCTTTGGTGCATTCTTACCAACAACCAGGGCCAGTGACAATCCTGATCGCCATCCGACCCCCCACTGCCGACTCACCCCTCCTCCCAACCCTTGGGCCTCTTTTTTTGGATTGTTCTCCTGGGCCGTTCCTGATCTGCCCCTCCTCCCCTTTCCACCCACGCCACAAAATTTCGCACTCCATACGCATCGACTCCTTGCCATTACTCAACTGACATTGACGGCCTGTGAGAGAGACCGCCTCACATCCCTTCCACACCCCTTTTTGGCTTTGGCTTGTCAGGTTGGACTCCACTCCCCGCTCCAGCTCGCTGGCACATCCGTGATTGACAACGCGAATCGTCCTCAGACTCCCGTCCCGCGAACCTTCAACCCCCTGCCCGCGGCGCGGTCCCTTGCCGGACGTTGAACGGTTGCTTGAACCTTGAACGGCGAAGGACGCTGGTGGCCCTCCTCCGTTTGTGGGAGACCTCTCTACCAGTGCTTCTTCTGAGTCCGTGCTTTTTTACAATAAGCTATCGATAGAGAGACGCGAGATTCTGTAAGCCCGACTCCTCTCAATATCGATTTTCGCAGAGTTGCCCATCCCTACCCCGCGATGCCACCTCCCTCTCATCGGTTACCTTTACCGTGAACCCTTTTCGCGTGCACCTCACCACTCCCCCCACCACAACCACTCTACACCACACCACACACGAAAACACCTCTCAAGGCTCTATCGCATTGTGTCTACACTTCTTCAAGAGTAGTAGCACGCGTGGCCTTCCCCTAGTGTGCACAGGGATTCCCGGGTACTTGGACCGAAAAAGAAAAAGTACCAGGGACCTCGACAAGCGTGGTGCAGCCGTGGGCAACCGATATCGACTTCAAAAACCACACTCTCTTTCTACCCTTTCCTCTTTTCTACCCATTCCCCGCCATCGTGCGCGACAGTCGCAACCATGTTCAGGTTCAACAGGGTCCGTCGAGTCGATAATATGTTTGAGACGGGTTACCAGGAGTTGAAGTTGAGTTTAGCTAACCACTTTCACTCGGGCACAGTACCAGCACCAGCAGGACGAGCAGGAAGAGGAAGAGATCGACGACATGCCCGAGTTTGGAGACGACGTCGACAATGCGATCTTCTCGCAGATCCTCGAGATGGACGAGAGCGAGGAGGAGCGCGACTTCAGCGCCCCGCTAGTGCTCGGCTTCTTTGACCAGGCGTCCGAGACGTTTGGGCAGATGCAGCAGGCACTGTAAGTATTCTCATCCTTAAATCTGTCTTGGACTATCGGCCTTTGTTTAGTTGTCTCTCTGGGAGTGTTTGAATCGCCCAGCGTGGTGCATACATTCCCTCGATCACGATCGCAATCCGAGTTGTCGAAGCACTCGAGAATTAAACACCGATTGTCTAACGGTTCGCCAGGAACGCCAAGGAGTTGGATAAGCTGTCCAGCCTCGGTCACTTTCTTAAGGGTTCTTCCGCTACTCTCGGGTTCAACAAGATAAGGGACAGCTGCCAGATCATCCAGCAATACGGCCACCGCATGAACGTCGACGGCACCGCCGAGCCCGACGAGGAGGTCTGCCTCAAGCGCATTGCCGAGGCCCTCCAGGCCGTCCAGCAGGACACGGCCGAGCTTGAGAAGGTTATGCGCAAGTTTTTCGGTCAGGGCGAGTGATTTGATTGATGGTGGTGATGAGGATGAGGATGGGGAAGGAGTTGAGGATTGATATGGGATTAGGGATGTGATGGATTGAGGGATACGAGATGGCTTTGCACTCTGTTGTTGCATCGATTCCACCGACTGGGTTTACGACAGCCCTTCCCCTGTTTTTGCTCTCCTCCGATCGAATGCCGGATCGGTTTTACGACAACGAGTGGCCACCATGGGTTCGGCAGGAGGATGCAACGACCACGGGCTGAGGAGTGCAGCAGCAAAGCGTGTTTGCTTTATGGGTGGAAGGGTAATGATGGAGAGGGAAAGTTGGACTTGTTCAAGTCAAAGATACCGGCAGATGCAGAAGGGGGCACTGCTCAGAGATCTGCGAGTTGTTGCGTTAATGGGCGTGAGGGATTATGCGGCAGTGCAAAGAGCTTGGGTGGTTTTGCAAGAAGGCAGTCCGGTCTATCAGGGCTATGGGAGCCATGTGTCTGTGGAATCAGGGCCTGTCTTTAGTGCAGGGTAGTCGGGCTTGTCTGGCTGTGGCCTCGCCCAGAATCTGATGATATTCAGGAGTATGTCCCTCTGAAGAACCAGTGAGAGATCTCACGTGAAACGGGTCGACTCTTGTCAATCACCACCTTCAACCTCACGACATCATATTTCACTACGGACTCAATCGGGAGCACGGGCCATGTCATGCATCCCAACTCCGATCACAAACGGGACCACAATTTCTACCTTCTTCATCATCACCACCACCACCACACCAAAACTTCCAATCCAAAGCTGCTACAGCCCAAAACCAACCCACAACCTGAAACCCACCATCATCAACCAAGCAATCAAGGCATCACAAGCCTAGAGAAAAAATAAAATAAAAACAATGCCACCAAAACCCCCCAAACCACCCCCAACCCACTTCCTCTGCATCCCCCTCGTCACACCCCTCTCCCGCCCCCAGCTCACAGCCTCCCTCTCCTCCTTCAAATCCGACATCTGCGCCCCCGCCGCACAGGGCGGTTTCGACATCCCACCCGACGCAGTCCGTCCCGTGGGCACGCTGCATCTCACGCTTGGGGTGATGAGTTTTCCGCGCGGGGAGGAGGGGGAGGGGAAGCTTGTTAGGGCGAAGGAGGTGTTGTCTGGGATGGGGTTGAGGGAGGTTTGGAGGGGGGTGAAGAGGGAACGGGGGGAGGGGAGGGAGGGGGGGAGGAGGGTTGGGGCTGGGATGGCAAGCTTGGTTGAGGTTGATGAAGGCGGGGTGAAGGTGGTGGAAAGGGTGGAGGAGGTTGTGATGGTGGAGGAGACGGTTGGGGTGGATGAGGGGGGGAGAGTAAGGGAGAGGGTGGTTGTTGATGACGAGGTGATGGTGGTGGCGGAGGGGGGTGGGGAGGGGAGGAATAAGGAGGAGGTCATGGAAGGGGAAGTGGGTGAAGAAGAGATCAAGATTACTCTCCGGGGGCTGGCTTCGATGCAGCCGCCTGACCGAGCGGCTGTGCTCTACGCGCCGCCGGTGGACCAGTTTGGTTTGCTACAGGCGTTTTGCGAGAAGGTCAGGGACGCGTTTAGGGAGGCTGAGGTCATGGAGGACGAGGGCAGGCCGCTGCTGTTGCATGCCACGATTGTGAATACGGTCTATGTCAAGGGGGATAAGCGGGACGGAGGGAGTAATAACCGTGGGAGAGGAGGTAGGGGAGGGAGGGGCGGCAGGGGAGGCAGGGGAGGGAAGAAGTGGGAGAGGTTGGTGTTTGATGCCACGGGGATTATTGACCGGTATGAGGATCAGGTGTGGATGGAGGATGTGCCGGTCGAGAAAGTTGCGATATGTAGGATGGGCGCCAAAAAAGTGGTTGTGGATGGGCAAGAGGACGAGGCGTACGAGGTCGAGGCTGAGGTCGGTTTCTAGGCTTCAGGAACACCTGGTTGGGTACCTAAAAAGTCCTTCATATACGCTTGCTTTATTAACCCTTACATGCGAATGCCCAGCGATTTTGAACCTCGTCAGTTGTCCGTTCCATCATGCCCTCCCAGGTCGAAGATGGAAACAAACGCCTTCCATTTCCAGTTTAGGGGCAACTTCAGTTTTCAGGGGCTGTGGCCCCACCTCACTCATCCCACCAGCGCCCTACAATCCAACCCTGGTTTGTTTCCTAGCGCGGGACTTGGGCAAGGGTTTCTCCGAATTTGCAACCTAGACCTTCACAACAAGACTACGCTTTTTCGATGTAAAAATTGGCAAATACTGGAATTTTAATATAAGGCCTCTCATCTATTTGCTTTGTTCATGCGTTGCTAGACTCTTTGCTGAGTCCGCGATATCAGAGCCAGGACCCATGTCAGAGGTCCCGCGCTAGGAAACAAACCAGGGTTGGATTGTAAAACGGAGCTCGGGCCACCCCCGCATCCCATCTCGGGGCATCAATCAGCACCCCTGCCCGGATTGGACGAGGCTGACGAGAGCTCGAATTCAGCAGCCTGGCATGCCTCGCGACGAAACACCTCAGCTGCCACCAGGCAGCTGCAACAAAGTTTCGCCTCTGAATTGGTCAGCGACGTCTGACAAAAGTCATCATATTCCGCTGGCCGGCCATGTTATGATGCACCTTGACCTGGACCTTACCGACACCCTCAGCTAGCACCACACGAGCATACCGAAACGGAGCCAGCAACTCCTCATACGATCCCACACATGCCTCGCAAGGACATGAGCTCACCCTCGAAACGCCGTCCACCTCCAGGAGGTGCCGGGGCCAAGGGCAACACTGCCAACGGCCCTCGCTCCCCTCCCCGACCGTCCCGCCCCTCGCCGACCAATACCCGCACCGGCGGCCCCAACAACACGCCAGCTCCCGGAAAAAGCACCAGCACCTTCATCGCCCCTCCCCCTCGAGCCGCCCTAAGCGGCACCTCCTCCCCGGCTCCCGACAACCCGCGCAACACCACCTCGACCTCCTCCCCAGCCCCAACCCCCCTCGCAACAGCAGCCGCAACAACAGCAACTACCACCTCTACCACCTCCACACCACCCTCTACCGCCGCACCCGCAGCCATCCAATCCTTGCTCCGCGAACGAGACCTCCGCATCGCCGCCCTCGAGCGCGAGCTCGCCCTCATGGAGTCCGAGTTCCACCGCGAGCTGGACAAGCTGAGCAGCGCCGAGAGCGAGACGGCGGCGTACTGGCAGGGGAAGTGTGCTGCGCTGGAGAAGCAGGTGGCCGTTATGCTTTCGCTGCAGGTGCAGCAGCAGCAACAGCAGCAATCACACTACCAAATACGGCCACAACCACAACATGATGGGGTTGGAGAAAGGGATGGGGTGTGGAGGGAGGGTGTGGAGAGGGAGAGGGAACGGGAGAGGGAAAGGGAGCGCGAGGAGGAGTTACGAGAAGTGAAGGTTGCGTGGGCGAGGACGAGGGATGTGCTCGAGCAGAGGGAGCAGGAGCTAAGGGAGGTGAAGGCGCAGGTGAGGGGGCTGAAGGAGTGGGTGAGTGTGAGTACAAGGGCGGACGGGGAGGCGCAGACGAGCGACGAGGTGTTTGGGGAGCGCATGGCGAGGCTGGGAAATGGGCTGCAGAACTGGGTGTTGGTGAATTTCAGGCGGGCGAAGGTCGGTGAGTGCTGCATTCTTTCTCATGGGCTGGGGTTGGGTAGAGAACTGACCGCTACAGATCTCTCCGGCGCTGACGAGGACGCGGTATCGGAAGTGGCGCGCCTGGTGCCCATGTACGAAGAGCTGGCCTCGGCCTCCAGAATCCATTTGCTTCAGTCGCTCGTGTCGCGGTTGCTTGTGGAACAAGTGTTTGACGCCTACTTTGTTGGCCTGCCGGCCGAGGTGGCGGGGCAGATCAAGCAGGTGGAGGGTTTCCTCTCGTCGTGTGGTGAGAGCTCCTACTTTGGATGTTGATAGGTGTGAAACTTACGTTGGAGTAGCATCCCAGGAATCGATAAACCAGTGGCGCTCCCTGACCCTGACGATCCTCAAGAGAGACGCCAGCGAGAAACTACAGGCCGAAACATCCACCGTCATTGACACCGTGGTATCCAAGGTCAACCACACCCTGGACGCAATCACAAACACAAAATCCACCGAACCACGAGACCAAGGCCTCCAGGCCCTCGTCACCAGCGCCATCGAGCTCTCGCGTCTGCTGGCCGTGCAAAAGGCCGTCTTCAAGGTCGAAATGCCCGAGATCCTCCCGCACCAGCGAGTCATGTTTGACGCCGAAATCATGGAGGATATTGGCGGCGAGGACGAGGACAGCCTCGCCGACCGCGAGATCTGCTGTGTCACGTTCCCGGGCATCATCAAGCGGGGCGACGAGAGCGGCGGGCATCTGCAGTACCGGAATGTCATTGCCAAGGCTAAGGTGCTTTGCAGCCCGGAGTGAAGGGTCAGGGGTTGAGGGTGAGGGGTTGAGTTACGGTGGCACCGCATGTGCCGTGCCTGTATCTCTTCTGGGAGCAGATGGCGGAACAGACGGGTGTTCCCGATGAGTGTCACTGCTCGATCAACGTGTCTGTGGTCTTGGAATAGAACAGGAGAGGGAGTCTCGCGTCAAATCTGTGATACAACCGATTTGGGACTCGGTCACAGACGAAATTCCAAAGTCGGTCACACTCGGGACCCCGTCCCGGCCTCGTCAGTCGACATCAACAGATGCGCACACCGATATGGCACCGGACGGAGGGTTGCAGCGCATGACATGTCGGCAAGCTTGTATGCTTTTGGATGCTCATTGGCATAGCAGAGCCTCACAACCCCGCTCCTCTCTCCAGACTGGCGGTGTCCAAGCGAGCACTCTCGGCCTGGTCAGTGGAGTGCATTGCATATCACCATGCTTGGTGCAGCATGGCCTCGTGGAGGGAAGGGGAAGGCTAGGATGCGAGATGCTCTCGGTATGGTCCGACAGCCCGGGGAACATGGCGACCACTGGCATCCAGCCACGACATGCCTCTCGTTGAGGGGCTGCTTTGGCCGGCGTCTACTCTGGCCAGTCTCTGCACGGTTCTTTGGGTGGCCTGCATCGCATGGCGTGACCATCCGATGGCCCGAGCCTGTTGTACCTTAACCACGAGGCTGGGTCCTCAAGAGGGGTTGGCTTGGATGCTTACCAACTCCGTATCAAGTGAGATGCGGAGGAGAAGTGCACTTCTTGTCTTCTTGATAAGTGGCGTCCCGTCAACGGCCATCAGACTAAGGAGCTGCTGTTCATCGGCTACCTGCTATCAACCGGGATGTCCGGTGTGGTAACGGATTGGCCCCGTAGCCTCGTGTACCTTTTTGTTCCTGACACAGAAGGTCCTCGGGAGGGTGCTTCTTTGAAATGGAATCTATCTGATAGGCCAGCCCTGCAGCTCTACATGTGTATGATGTGCCGAAGGGCGGTCCAGTTAGAGCGCCTGTGAGACAGTACCGGTAATGATGCCAATGCTAGGCACAGAGACCACGAGGTCTCGGTCCGGCCAGTCCGGCCAGGGACCACTCCTGCTGTGGCACCTCACCTTGACAGCACAACCCACCTTTCTTTGTCTGAGGACTCCAGAGCGAGGTTGAGCAATCTCGAGGTTGTTGATCCCTGCAGAAAGGCGGGAATTGAATCCGCGGAAATCCGTCGGACCCGAGGATGGATGAGGCTCAAATCAGGGGGTTTGTCTAGCCATCGACGCCATCGAACCTGTGTTGGAGCAAGCCACCATCTCATTGACAAGCCTACGGGGCCGGTTGTTCTATTGTTCGAGACTTGCAGCAGCTAAGAGTCTTCAGCAATCAGAAGGTACCTGACCTTAGCTTATCGCGTACAACCTCCCACTTGAAGTTCTGCGCGATCGCGGGAAGCGGACGAGCCGACGCCCGCAAATACGACCGGATGTCATCTGCAATCCCAAGCGATCGCGCACTTCATCGCGTGTCACCCGTTGATAGGCCTGTCGGGGTGCTGCTGCCGACACGGCGCGCCAGCGCGACTTCGATCTCTTTTGCAGCTGCGCAAAAGTCCCCATGCATGCAGAAGAGCGGAGGACTGCGCAGATGTCGGGACGAATTTGCGGTAAGGGTCGACGCAATGAGTGGTTGCTCTGCAACCGCCAACGGGTACATGGCCCCTTCCGGATCACTCGAGTCCCTGTGAGACAGGCTTGCAGCGGAACCGAGGACACGGCAGCCAGTCAGTTGGAAGCCGTGAGCTGCATGGCGAGTCCCTCGACCAGAAGTGCGCCGTGTTGCGTCATGTAACAGAAGGGTCGGCCGAACGCGCAAGTGCGCCGTCGCAGAGGACACGGATTGGATCGACGGCGACGGTGCCCGCAGGATCCGGCGCCGTGGAATCAACTGAGAACGTTGTGAAGCGCACCAAATGTGTGCCTTTGAGACGGGCGTGTCGCCACAGATTCGTGAAACTCGGCTGGTTCGGTAGTGGATGGCGTGCATGCAGTCCCAGGTTGGCTCAAGGAGCGTGCCGTCGGGTTTCCGCGTCCGCGCTGCAGTGATCGGATCGGGCAGCAGAGGGAAGGGAGGACGGAAAAGAACCCAAGATAGGCGGGAGTGACGGGCAGCGCCGCGGGCCGATCTGAATGCAACATTGATTGCGGAAAGAGCGACACACTCTGTTGAGGACCAACGGCGGAAGGAGAACGGAGAGGAAAGGACGACTTACCATCAGTACTTAAACCGACCCCGCCCAAAAAGAAAGTCCCGGGTCTCCTGCTGTTTCTTGCGATGCTCCTCCCTTGATCACATCTTTTTTCGTCACGGTGTTTCAGTGTCGTTATCCCGTGTGGCTTCACGACCCAGTGCCGGCCGCTGCTCTTCTGTCCCTGGGCATCGACTTGCCCAAAATAGCAGCACTGCTTACGCAGTACTTGGACATCTCAATCGCCAGTCCAGCTCTCTCAATCGTCTCTCTTTCCGGCCTTCACAACCACATCTCTCCTTCTTTTGTGACCTCCTCGTTGAGCCACGGGTTTGGCTCACCTTGAACTTCGAACTCGCAGAAGCTGCATCCGGTTCAGCAGGATCGAACCCCGGTCTGCACAGCTCCCCCACCCCTCCTTCGCGGCACGCAGCCTGCATTCGAACCAACTGGGCAACTGCCCCAGCCCACCACCATGGGATCCAACATCAATCCCGACGAAATCAACGGCTTCCTCCGGGACCTGCACCCTTCAACGTACGAGTACGACCAGCCGTCGTATTTCGGCTCCAGCAATGACCCCCGCTGGGTGCCGTCGGTGACGGGCAGTGATCTGAGGAGCGAAGTCGACTATTCCGAGTACGACGACGCTCGGTCCGAGTACCGGACCGCCTCTACCGTGACCTCAAACGCCTACACCATGCGGTCCGCCGCACCGCCGTCTATCTTCAGCAGCCGGCACGGTGCGGCGAGCTCGGTGGGCGCGAGCACGGCACCGTCGTTGGGTGGCCCTCGAGTGCCGTTTGCCGGACAATTCGACACTTTCGGCACCGCCCCTCGGCGTCCTGACCAGACCCTGTGGTGCGAGTTCGCCGAGCTCAAGAATTGCCCGGCGACGTTCGCCCTCGACGACGAATCCCGCTGGATCGAGCACCACGCAGGCCACCTGCGGGACCGCTTCCCCAACCAGCTCATGTGCTGGTTCTGCGACCACGTGCCCTTCGTCGCGCAGCACTCTGCGGACCGCTTCGCCAACTTTGAGGAGCGCATGCAGCATGTCAGAGGGCACATCTTCCACGACCATTTGACGAACAGGGCCATGCGGCGCGACCTCCACATGGTCCAGCATCTGTATGACAACGGTCTGCTGAGCCGCGAGGAATACAACGCGGCCATGAGATATGACGAGACCCCGGCCGCGTTTCGGCTGCCCAACTCGCATTCCTCGTCGTCATCGTCGAATGCGCCACTCGGCTATCAATACGCGGCGCCGAGAGAGAGGGGACAGTGCCATGATTTGGCAAAGGAAGACCGACACAGGCACAGGGAGAAGAAACAAGGCCACGGCCATGGCCGCAAACGACGTTGAACTAAGAAAAGAACGACACACCTGTTCTGGTCTGGGATCCGCGCGAATGCGTCACACCGTCACCGCGCTCCCAGGGCAGCTTTATATCCGTTGCAAAAGATGGGAGGGAATCTGCTTGAAGTTGGAACAATGGTGACGAAATGAAGGGAGAAGGTCGAAGACTTGAAGATCAGACGCGACGCGTCCAAGCACAGCCTCCGTTGCCCCACCAACCTCCCGGGGCGCCGGAGGCGGGCTGGACCCCGGCCCGGCTCGACCGAGACAAAGACTGTCCGGTCATAAGAGCTGTTGCTGATGGAAGACGCCGCATTTGGTATTTTTTTTGTTCCCTCTTCCCTTTCCGTTTCGACCCTGGTTGCTGTTGGTTGATACTCGGGGTTGCTGCTGGGCCTTTTGCTTGGGTTCGTTCGTTTGCCCCTTTTCCTTTTTACCCCACTTAGACTCCTGGTAGGGAACATCTCTTGGGATGAAACGGCGGTACATCATGTCGAGGATATTGATGCTGGACCTCATCTTTGGATATCGGTTCTTTCGTTGAGAGCTATGGTCCAATCTCTCCGCATCCTGCCGAGCTAGCGAGGATGGCAGTCATTTTCTTCCTTCTTGGTGTCGTTTGGCTTTCGGTTTCGATCGATTCGAGGGTGCTGTTTTGTTTGGTCTGTTTCAAGTTTCCTTTGATGATTTGGGAAGCTTGGGGGCAAGTTTTGTCAGATCGGCGTCTGATGGAAGATGAGCGAGATGGCTAGGAACCCAACCTTGGGCAGTGATCAGGTTTGGGATTGGGCATTCCGTGGACTGGGTTTCACGGCCGCGCGTCGTCGAGTACAGTGCTGTTTGATACAGCGGCCGTTTTGGTATGGTTGACGAGACTTAAAGTATGCGTGAGTGGTATATTGAAGACCTGCTGGAGATGAAGGGTCTTGCTCGGCATCTGGGGATGATCGAGTGGGATGGGGTCTTGAAGGGTACAGTCCTTACCGACAGAACAACAACTTGACATGTTTCGAATGTTCATTTCGAGCGAAGTGAAAGAATTAGGAGAAGATAGGTATGTCACTTGAATATCAAGTTTTTCCCTCCTACTTGACCGCCTTCCGAAAGGGTGTGACACCAACCCTCCATCCCTCCATGTAAGTCGAATCTGCCTGGCGGTGGCAACCTCGGAGTTACGAGACGAGCTATTATCCGTCTGCCCTTCGGTTCCTGGGCGGAAAAACACTCAGCTTGCATGGCAAATCTTAGGCCAGCTGCTGAAGTGAGGCCACCTGTTCAGCAGCTCTCTATCCGGTCCATCCGCTCTTCCAGTGTCTAAGTGTTCGCCTCACTTCGGCGTGAAAAGTTGAGATGCCATTGGACGCCCTGCTCGGGTGCGCCCTGTGAGATGCAGCTGATGCGGATTTTTGCCCACTCGGGTGATTTTCGTCCTCTCTTCTGTTTGTAACACCGAGGGCCTAGGAAAGGAAGGGTTGCGTGTGGCAGTGCTGCCACGCGTTGCTGGTCTGCTTGGGGAACTCGGGTGTGTCTATCACTAGCTGGTTATCTGGTTGGTTGGTCGGCCTGATTCCAGTCATTCGGGCCTGAAATTCATCCAATTATGAGGATGTGCTGTTGCTGTTTTCGGCGATTAACTACCGCGTGGGAGGTCTACGAAGCGCTGTGGGCGGTTCGTTGTCGCGTGGCACTTCGAGCCTGACCGGATTCCTCCTGCGGAGAATAGGTGAATCTCCCAACGATGACAGTTGATATGGAGAGGCGGTAGAAGATCCCATGGTATATGCTCTATCCACAATATCGTTACAGGAACAAGGAGCACAGGTTGCTGCCGTGGCAGCTATGTTACAGTCCCCCCTTGTTCGAATCCCATCGACATGGACACCCGGAAAGGGGTAGATATCAGCTCTGGCCAGGGAGCCCAAAGCCGCAGAGGAATGTCTCTAGCATCATCATGCCCTGGGCTGCTCTCCACCGCTCGTCCCCTCGGCATCTCCCCCAAGCGACAACTCCTCGACCGCCTTCTGAACCTTGTCCACCTCGCTCTCCGCAGCAGTCTCCGCAGCAGCCTCCGCAGCAGGCGGCGTGCCGCCCTGTGACCTGAGCGCCCTGTTCCGGGCAATGACCTCGCCAATCTTCTCAAGCATCTCCTCGGTGAGCACGGGCTGGCCGCGCTCGCGGCGCAGCTCGCGCATCTTGCGGTTGTACTCCTGCACGGGCAGCAGCATCTCGCCGGCGCGGGCGCCCTTCTGGCGGGCCTTCTTCTCGGCCTCGCGCGCCTCGACCTCGGCGACGTACTCGGGCGTGTGCCGCGTGCGGAACTTGGAGTACTTGCCGCGCAGCTCGTCGAGCACCGTCTCGGGCATGGGTGGGCGGAGGAGGGTCGGGACGAAGGTGCGCTCTTCCACTTCGAGCCGGAGCGTGTCGACCGGGTGGTCCGGGTGCGTTATCGGCGTCTGCTTGGGCCAGGGGATGCGCACGTTCAGACCGGGGACCATGCGGCTGTAGAAGACCTTGCGGGTCGGCCGGTCGTGCGTTATCCCGACGGCCTTGAGCTCTCGGATGATGACGTCGCGGGTCTCGCCCGTCTCCGGGTCGGTGAGCGGGTGTACTAGCCGGACGGACGAGATGGGTATGAGGGCTTTGACCTGCTGCACGGGGGTCTGCCTGTCCTGGGTCAGGAAGTCCGGGATTCTGGCGTTTACCTGTTCAGGGTGCGGTGAGCAAGGTGCCTACTCAAGCCAGTGCGGGAAAGGGACAGCGCCAAGACTTACAACGCCGACGCTGCCGTCCAGCTCGACGGTCATGACGTCCTTTTTGATCCTGCTGATGGTGGAAATCTTGCCCTTGTAGGGGCCCTCGGTGACGACCACGCGGTCGCCCGGAGCGAGACAGAGGTACTGTGACCCGCCTGCCCAGGCGGCACGGGCTTCCCGCTGCTCTTTGGTGATCTCGTTCTGTAGCAGGGCTCGCTCGATAGAGATGCTGCCCCAGTAGTTGCCAAAGTCGTCGATTTTCGTGACGTCGCGGCGCGGGGCGAGCGGGCCAAGCTCGAGTTCCTCGTGCCTGGCCTTGATGGCCGCTCCAAGCTCCTTGCCCGCCTGTTTCCTTTGTTCGACGACTTGGCGAAGGCGGTGCCTCTTCTCCGTCGAGTGGGCGAGCTCTTGCCGGCGCTTGGCCCGTCGCGCAACCTGGCGCTCGGCCATGCGCACCCGGCGGAGGATCTTGTCCATGGCGCCGGCGGGGTTACGACAAGACCTCAAGGTCAATCGGGGTGTCCGGCGGCGGAGGGAAGGGATAGGGGTGGCGTCGGGGTCCCCGGGTTGTCGTCGTCGTGGGCAAGCTGCTGCGTCTCTCTCGTCTCTCAATGTGCCGCGATCTCGAAAAGTTGTCTTCCCAAATCATCCAATGGGCCCACACCAAGGCCCGACCCCTGCCCGGAATTTTGCGGCTGGCGGCAAGGCGGTGACAGCTGTCAGTGCCAAGACCCTTTCTGGGTCCGCGCAACTGCAGCCTTCCTGCAAGGATCGGCTCGATCATCCTGCATCCACCTGCCGACCGTTTGAGACGCAAGCCCGAGGTTGTCAATCTGAAGAGCGGCGAGCCGGACATGTCAACAACTTGAGAATAACGACGGCAACAACAAAGGCAAGGAGTTGGTCCGTCTGCATTGCTGCAACAGCATCGCCATCTCCACAACGCTAGCCATGCGAGTCAATTGATCTGCCAGCGGCATCCCCGCAACCGTTCAGGTTGACCTGAACTCACGCCCAATGCTTCGATCTCGTGCTCTCATCTTTGAGTCTTTGATCATGAGGCTTGCAACCTCCGACTGGCAATCGGCGCTTCCTTTGCTTGTTGCGCAGTTGCGGCTCGTGCTGTGCAGTCCAGCCCTGATGTCAAGTCCTAGGCCCATCCCTAGGACTTTGCGGCCCACCTGCGGGTGCACGCGCCACATACTGGCTTGGCCTTTGAATGAGGACTCCAATTCCACACATGTCCACCACCGCGACGACTCTCAAACATGCTGCCGTTGTATGACGGGTGATCGTTTACGGCAGAGAGGCGTTCAGCTTCCTCAGCCTCAGATGTCTTGCGTCGGGTCTTCAGTCCTGGGATACAGGCTCGTATCTCAGCTAGGTACAGAGACAGGTCGTAGGTCCCTGAAAGATGCCTTGGCCCATGCATTGCATTGCGCCTTGGACAATCGATTGCAACTGCCAGTGGCCGGCGGAGTCATGCTTCGCGCTGCCACCCGCGTGCAGGACTTCCACATGGGACGTTCAAAGGCAGCCGTTCTCACGTGTCATAAAGAGCCAGCGACCTGGCCTGCTTCCAAGTTCGGAATCATCCTCCAAAACAGACAACAACGGTGATTGAAGGTCCGCCCAGACCAACCTGACGCGCTGCAGCAACTTTCAGGGGCTCCTGAACCCTCTTGCGGAGTTTGCCAGCCTGGACCAGCCTGCTTTGGGTCCGATCGACAAGCAACAACAAGCGCAGCCATTTGTTGATGACGAATTGCCTTTCCGCAGCACGTTTCTGCCGCCGATAAGACGCGAAAAGGAGACGCTTTCCCACGGCAGCTTCCAGTGTTCAACACCCACAAAACCGCACTCTTCTGCTGCTGTTTGCGTATGTGTGCATTGTTTCCTCGTTTATCAAAAGAGTGTTGACCTTCTCGACACCTGGCAACGTGGAACTGACGCCTGCCTCATCTCAGCCAAAGCCAAGCGAACAGCACTTGAGCAAGGCCCCCGAAGGTCTCCCAGGGTCTTGACCACTCACAGCGCTCCGTTTCGGGCCGGCACCCACTCTTCCAGGTCCCCCTTCTTCTTCTCGGCCTTTCCCCCAGCGCACTGAGCACTGTCCGCCCTTTCTCTGCTGCTGCTGCCATCAATTGCCAGCGACCAGACTTCTTCCTCCACTTTTCACCCTTTCCATCTCGGCCGCATCTGCTGCATCAAGATCTCGAACCCGGCAACCCGGTTCTCCTCAGAGCCATCGCCTGCCGCCTTCCCTCATCTTCTCTGCGACGCCCGAACGACCCTCGCGTCGCCCCGATCCCGCGCCTCGCTTGCAGCCAGCCTATCCTGCTGCAGCATCATCAAATCCACCCGACACATCTTCGTCCCCTATCACATAGCTCTATCCCACAGCAACCATGACTGCCGAGCTCCGCAGAAAGCTGGTCATCGTCGGCGACGGTGCCTGCGGCAAGACCTGCTTGTTGATGTGAGTCTCTTTTTCTGCTTGCACTGCCGACTGTGGCCGACCCCAGGCTGCTCCCCGATTCCCGCCTTTTCCCCGTGGCATGCGCGGCTCCGTACTGACTCGCTTCGACAACAGTGTTTTCTCTAAGGGTACCTTCCCAGAGGTGAGTCGCTTCATCGAATACCTCTTTTACCGCAATTCGAACGGCCCCCTGGGCGTTGCCTCAGCCTCGCGGTGTCGCAGACCGCCTCGGCATTCGGCTCACCGATCGAGATGACGGCGCCTTCCTTCGCAGGGCTTTCTCACCGCATCGATGCAACAAATTGTGCCAACCAGCAAGCTAACGTGGCGCGCAGGTCTACGTCCCCACCGTCTTCGAGAACTACGTTGCCGATGTCGAGGTCGATGGCAAGCACGTCGAGCTGGCGCTATGGGATACGGCTGGCCAGGAGGACTACGACCGCCTGCGGCCCCTGTCATACCCCGACTCCCACGTCATCCTGATTTGCTTCGCTGTCGACTCCCCCGACTCCCTGGACAACGTCGGCGAGAAGGTCAGCTCGAGCCCACCCGTCATGCCACACCGCCTTCATAGGTATTTCTGCTGACACTGGTTTCTCAACAGTGGTGCTCTGAAGTACATCACTTCTGCCCCGATGTCCCCAAGATTCTGGTTGGTTGCAAGAAGGATCTGCGGTTCGACCCCAAGACCATCGAGGAGCTCCGCAAGACGAGCCAGCAGCCCGTGACGCCCGAGCAGGTAAGCAGGATTAGACCCCCCCGATCCGACCAGCGCATACTAACGCCACATAGGGCCAAGCGGTTGCCAACAACATCAAGGCCACCAAGTACCTCGAGTGCTCGGCCAAGACCAACGAGGGTGTCCGCGAGGTGTTCGAGACCGCGACACGGGCCGCCCTGCTCAAGAAGACCGGGAAAAAGAAGAGCAAGTGCGTCATCGCCTAAGCGCAGCCGATCTTGCAATAGCCGCCTCCAATGCTGTCAAGCAACTTTTGGCCCCGATACTCGCAACAGACCACCCCATACGATGGGCTCCCTCGCCCCTTGAATGAGAGACACGAAATTTTCAATCAGCCGGTCATCGACACTGATTGGAAGGAGCCGCGTGCACTCGGAAGGGTTGTACATGGATGCTCCCCGCTGCGGAAGATCTTGGAGGAGGACACCGTTGTGGCAAGCAAGAGCTGGGGAGATGGGGGCTTAGACCAACCAGGAGCAGCATGGGTTTGTTCTGGGTTACTGCTCATCCGCGGCTGTCCCTCACTGCTCTGGCTACTGCGGAAGTTGGAGATGGCCGGTTAAACTACGACAACCTGGGCGGCAAGCTATAATCCACCACGTCCACAACTTCCTCTTTCTCTCTTGTGTTTTTCTCTCTCTCTCTTGTCTGTCTGTCTCAGATTACTCGACGGTATTGCGGGTTTCCCATCCTCTTGTTAGTAGCTAGCTATTTATTTATTCATGCTCTTTTTGGACCAGGTCTTAGTGTCTTGCGTGCCGCAGTTTGCTTGGAGATTGGGGCCGGTTGTTGATATGGTTGGGTGGTGTTGTAATGGAGTAAGACAATCTACAGGTCTCGTAGCTTGCTGTCTCTGGCTTGATGGTGAGATGCGATCTGGAGGGAACAGGCCTGGCCTCGCTCCCTGCTCCGTTCATGACTGTACTCTTGTTCGGGTTGCTCATCCACATATCTAAAGACAGACTACATTCTGCCATAGCAACTTCCACTTCACACTCATTCTCACAACTTGAGGTGCAACTCCACCGACAGTTCAGCACACAAACGTCCAAGTCAAGGATTCACATGAAGGTTTGGCCACTTCTTCCTCGTCCAAAGTCAGGAACTCAACAAGGCCATTGTGAATTCACCCTCCAACCAGCCCTATGGTACTACTCTACCCGCCCCGCTGAATGCCTTAACCATGAAGTCGCTTGCTTCCCTTAGGGTCCCAAAGGAGTCATCCTGCCATGACTGATTCGGGTAGACCGGTATGACTCAACCGTGAGAGACAACCGCCAATCCTAGCTAGGCAAGGAAGTTCCGATCAGGTAACCACGGCGGGATACCCTGAGCTGGGTGGGTAGGTTCGGCGGGTTGGTTCGTGAGTGATGGTTGTCTAGTTGGGGCAGGTCTGCGGTCGAGGGTTAGCTCAGTGACTGACTAAGGTGTATTCCTGGAGGACGAAATGGAGGATCATGCTCGGGGCTATCCTCGTGTTTGGGCATAGGAAGAGAGAGGAAGATCAGACGGGGAGAGACTTACAGCGCCGCAGGCACCGCACGACTTGGAGGAGCCGTCGGACGAGGCACCGCACTTGGGGCAGCTGGATCCGTGCATGTTGGATGACTTCTTAGTAGTCGGTTGTTTTGTTTTGTTTATGTGCTTCTTTGGTGGCAAGGGCCGGGCAGAGAGTGAATGTGTCTGGTAGGTTGTTGCAGTGTCGTTCAGGTGAGGAAGGGATTCAAAAGGAGGGGTCGAGTTCGAGACTCAGGGTCCAGGTCCACATTCGGGAGTTGGGCAGGAAGCGGGGTCTTATACTGCCGATTCCTCCTCCTTCCTTCTGTCTTTCCTTCTTCAGCTGTGTTATTAACGAGCCGCTTAACCCGGGACAAAGTGTTACCTCCACACCACCAGCAGGTCAAGGTCATGCGGTCTGTATTTGCAAATCGAAACTGGTGGCCGGCCTGAATACCCCTCTCAGAAACTTGGGGGGCGACCTGGTCGACCAGTCGTCGGTCTCCGAACTGCAATGCACCACGGGACTGTACTTGCATACAGACGGCAGATAAGCGGATACAGATCAGGCGGGTGGGTTAGGTAGAAGCCAAAGGATGCGGGGGTGGAAGTGTTGCCGCCGTTCTGTTTCCCCACGCCAAGGAGCTCGACGAGCGGAACGAGGGATGTCCCGTGGTGTGGAAGCGGGGGGGTATGGTACGACGACCTTCCCATGCCCGGAAACACCACCTGGAGGAGGGCTTCTCTTGAGGATCCCATCTGACCGCGAGGCTGGCCCGGCCCTTCACCTGCTCCATTCTCGGAGTGTCCTAACGATGCCTGTGCAGGAAGGCTGTCGATTGACAATCAGACGCCGAGATGCTCCAAGACAAATGTATGAAACCCCCTGCCCGCCCGTTTCCGGTCTATGCACCGTATATGCCCCTTCGAAGCCCATAAATGTACACATCTTATTAGAACCATATTCTATCCATCCATGTAGCCTGTTAGTAACACTGCCTTGTATCGCCCTCGCCTACTAATCAGTTAGCCATCACCGCTCAACAAAATGAGACCAGAACAGGAGACTCACCTGTAATCATCTTCCCAATGGCCTGCAGCATGCTCATGACCATAACCGTACACCCAAACGCCACGACCACCCACGCCACATACGTCTTCCACGACCTGGTCGTGAGCTTGATATAGCACAGCGGCGGCAGGATATACGCCATGGCAGCCGCGCTCGTCCCCCCAACCAAATCAAACACCGTCCCCAAGTCACACGTCACCAGACTCAGCACCATGGCGCTAAACACCAAGCTGCTCGTAAAAATGAGGTGCAGGTTCATGTTGAACGGCTCCCCCGGGAAATAGTAGTTGAGCATGACCTCGCGGCAGACAAAGGCCTCGAGCGGGAGGGTGGTGAGCATGTTGAGGCCGAAGCACAGGCGCGCCACGTTGACCATGGTGTTGTCGGCGGGGAAGTTGTTGAGCACGTTGCCCTGCGTGCGGTCGCCAAAGGTGAGGAAGCCGGCCAGGGCCATCAGCAGGCAGGCGAACATGGAGACGGCCGTCGAGACGTGCGTGACGCGCGCGAAGCGGTCGATGGTGGGTTTTTCGAGGGAGCCGTAGATGAGGAGGGAGTTGTGGTGGCAGACAAAGGCTGGACTGTCAGTCAGCGCTGTAGCTCAGATCTCCCAGTCATGAAAAACATACCGAACGATATCACCCCTATCGCCTGAAATATCCCGTCGTTGATGACCAGCAACCGCCAGTCCTTCAGCGATCCCCTCTCCGCAACCGGGACCATCATGCCCTGCACGATGACCGTCACCACAATAACAGCCATGCTCACCAGCGCCAGCGTACTCGCCTTAGCCAACTACACGGCCCTTCATTAGCACCATCCTCCAAGCTCAAATCCCCCCCC